>JAVCKZ010043336.1:0-34839 GCA_034780755.1 Lepetodrilus elevatus | reverse complement strand
TGTGTGTGTGTGTGTGTGTGTGTGTGTGTGTGTGTGTGTGTGTGTGTGTGTGTGTGTGTGTGTGTGTGTGTTTATATCCTACCACCATGTGTGGCGAAAGAAATATATAAATGGTGAAGACGACAATAACATTATCCTGTAAGATTCTATTTGTCGTTTCCAGTCGTCAGACACCATTCATCAGTTTTATCAAAATCATCTCAGAATCCCGATATGTCATGGTTTCGTCTTGTACTATTCAATCTATTGTCATCTTCGGTCTGGGTTATATCAGAGAGTAGACTAAATATTAAAAGTATAATTTATGGTATCCTAAATTCCGATGATATTATGAGAAAAGTGTACGCTTTTAATGACCGTAATGTTCTTTTCCAAAACAAATCGTATTGCGCCACGAGCTTAAAATAACGTACAGTGTATATGTGGGTACTGCCAGTATATACTTTCACGAAGCTCTCTTATCCACTAAGAGACCATAACGCTCTCTTTGCCGATAGCTAATACACTGCAAAGAGAGCGCTGCATGGTCTCTTAGCGGATAAGAGAGCTTTGTGAAAGAATAGTATGCCCCGTACTAACCTGCGTAACTCTGGGGGGGGGGGGACTCCAAGCTCAGCCGTGTACATTTGCAGAGGAATTAAACCACTGCTGAGATTGTCGTAGAGGTACTGAGACCATTGCTGAGAGGGATAGATGATCATCAACAAATGCATGCATATATGAATGCCCATTAAGCCTACACTCCGAAGAGTCTGACATCTCTAACTGCCACATTACTGGATTAAAATACATGTAAACTATAAGATTCAAGAAAATACTTGTCTATATATAAAGATGGATTAGTCACACGGGTTCGTGTGTACTCGGTAACAATCACCATGTCTTCCAAAGTGGCAGAGGCACATTTGAATATTCCTAAGGTAAACAATAAAGATATGACGATATCAAACAATATGCAGTCAAAATGTTTTCCGTGATGTGTTTATGATGCTCCGGTCAACACAATTTTTCACGAGATCGGAAAGAAAATGCAATTTCAGTGGACAATTTGAGCGGTAATGGTTGAGACGCTCTGATTGCGTCCGTGCCACTTCCTCTGATCAGGCCATTTGCAGAGAAATATGACACAAGTCTGCGACTGCGATATAACTTCCAGGCATTACGTATCATGAAATAGATTGAAAACTTGCGCCTGTATTTAATGTATAAAGATTTTGGCATAGTCTGGAATTAAGACTGCCATAAAAGAAGCGGTTATTGAAAACAGAATCGCGGCCGACTGCGAAGTGCAGTTAATTTGTAGATTTACTACCCGCATCGGTGAATTGAAGAGGCGTTGTCTCGGCGTCACCTAATCACATAACGGGGTGGGTTAAATTTTATGAATCGGGTGTTTGACATGAAATATATAAACATTGTATTTCCATTACAGATAATCGAGAGATAGTGGCATGTACATAGATCTTACGTGTTCTTGAAACTAGACTAAGTAGTTTACTTTCTATAATTGGCATCGACCGCACGTTAATCATCGTAGTCTATGTTTATTTGTCTGTAACGCCGTGCGTAAGCTGTTCATTGTTAGACGTAATCTGTCAAAAGCAACGCTTCGGGCTCTCTGCATATCTAAGCGGGTTTCTCTGAGGTTAATATCTTAATTCATTAAAATGATCGTGAATCATTTCGTTAGAACCATTTAGATACGGCGTAGTATGAAACGAACGGAAGATAATTTTTCAGACCACTGCAAAGAATAAATAAATAAATATCGATTGCAATTCACACTAGGATTTCAAGTTTTCCGTCGAGAATTGCACTCGATATATTTCCATAATTGTCTCTTGTTTGGAAATAGGCGCTTTTGGTGCTAATCAAGCGATTGCGAGGGTGTTTTCAAAAGTAGGAAGAGTGGTAGCTGATATGAATTCTGAAAATCAGCAATTCTTTAAGATTCCGGGTTTTCTTCAAATCCCTTGTCGTCTGCCAATCTATTCGCTTTATCCTATAGATGTTCCGTGATGTACGGATTCAGATGGGAGACAAAATGCATTGAAGATACAGTTCGCTTGGCGATTGGGCTTTTAAACCAGCAACAAATGCTAAAAGCTCATAAAAGGGGATGATGACCCTGAGGTCATATTTGAGTGCAATAAAAGCTACAACTGCAATCTTTACTGCCGCTGGCAAAACGTGTATTATGAAGTGTTCGGCAGTTTTACAATTAATGGAGAATTGCTTCACCAATTTGTTAGAAAGTTTCTATCGATTAGGTGACTTCAAAGTCGTCAAATAAGGCCTGACTGTCCCTATTTAGGATGGAGGTCGATCATGACTGTTCAGATTTAGGATGGAGGTCGAGACAAACTTGGCATCTATAGACTCCGGTCTCTATCAAAGTCCGACCCCCAAACTCTACTCTTTCTAAAGCCGATTTCATTGCATCGCACAAATAGCAATTTATATTCCAATGACCATATATTACAAAAACTATACTTTTGGATAGTAAAAAACAGGAAATACAAATTCGGACAACTTTCAACTATTCGTTTATAGAAAGTGTAACGTTATATGACGTCATCAATACCGATACTAATATGAATATTTAATTGAGGAAAATGGGGGAGGGGGGGGGGGGGAGAGTTCAAACAGGAAAGACACTTTCGGACAACTTTCAACTTTTCCTATAAAAGTGCAACGTAATATGACGTCATCAATACCTATACTAAATATGAATATTACAGCATTTAATTGCAGAAAATTAAAATAAAAGTTAAAACAGGAAAGACAATTTCGGACAGTTTATATCTTCCTATAAAAGCGCAGCGTCATGTGACATCACCAACACTAATACTAATATTAATATTACCTTACAGAATTGAAGAAAAGAAATCCCACTTCTATTCAGAATTGATTGTCCCCGAAGGACCTTTCTTAAAATACCAAACTATTATAACAACGTAACGTTGTTCCTTAAGCTATTCCTCCTTAAAGTTACACGCCCGGTTACATTTTGCTTGAAAAGACGCTTCAGTTATTTAAGGGATATTTCAAGTCATCAGACGAGAATCCAATTATCACCCGTGTTACCAATCCTAATGATTGGCCATATGTTCCTGTGATTTGCTGGAACCATTGCTCTGTGCCCGGAGCTTCAGGCTGGCGCCAAGACCGGGACACAATAGTAATTAAAGGTTATGCACGTTTAAAGGTTTCCCCGAACGCAATTGCTTCGGCTAGGGGTCAAAGCGATGCATACCAAACAGACAACAGCAAGGAAAATCATTATTTTGTCAACATAGTAGGGACGTTTTGGTGACGAGCAGAGAGGTTGGAGGAAATCCCGTGCCACCTCGTTTCCGCCGGTATTATACGAGACCTCATCAAGACGTCCGGTAATAAACGCTGTGTTTTCGTTTCCCTGTTACTGATTCTCTTGTGTCCACTCTTTATGCAACCTGAAAACATTAGTATAAGAAGACGACTCCATTTAGACGCTATAGAAGATTTACTCCAATTATCTGTATTTCGTTTTTTCTCCTTTCGACACCGACTCCGGAATAGGCGGAACAGCCTGGTTTGTCACACATTTATTTCCGAATGAAGTCCATTGTTGGAGATTGGAATTGTCGGGTCGATTTCCGATAGGACTTTCCGTAAGGACGACCCGTATTATCGCGGAAGAAGACAATTACGTCAGTTGTTTGACCCGTATTCACGCGCGCTACATACCACTCCCTTACACTTCCGGTCGCATATAATCACACGCGCGAATAGAACGAAAATTTAAATTATTCGTTAAATTGGGTATCTAGATGCCATCCACTCACAAGCTTTTATTGAGAGAGTTGACGAACATTTTAGACTGAGTCGTAAAAGAAAATCTGGGGGAAAAAATCTGGCACTAGTGCAATGAAAAGCGGTGTCAAGCATAGGATTAGATTATCATGACGAAACATGCATTAATTTCACAAAAACAACATTAAGTAGTCTTCCGGTGACACTTTCGCAGGATTAAAGCAGAGTTCGTGAAAATGGCATGAAGGGGTTGTACAAAACACGGACGTGTAATCACTATTTCTGAAAATGGCACGACAGCGAAAGAGAAAAAACACTATTATTATGTTCCTAATGGTGTCTAAACATTGAATAATAGTTGAATTAATGCAAATGACACTTTACATTCTGGCAGCGAATCGCATGTTGCTGCAAGCCTCGCAGCCGGGGACACACTTGTGTTCCATTAATGTAGTTGATGAATGATAAAGAACATTAATGTACGTTGCTGTGTGCATATCGCATCATCAGAATGTTAAATGAGAAATACTTCTAACATAACGTCTTTACGTATGATGGATAAGAAGCATCGATTGGAGAATCAGCTCAATCATAAAGCCTCTAGTGAAATCTCAGAGGAAAATGTTACCAACAGAAATAGGATAAAGCCACTAAGACAGAGTAAAGACATTGAGATAGAATAAAGCCATACAGATAGAGAGATATGACAATGATTTGACAACCTTTACAAAGAACATTTCAACGATTACATCAATATGTGCATAATAGGGACTTAGATAATAAAGATGATGATGAAGATGAAGATGATAATGATGATGATGATGATTATGATAATGAAGATGATGAAGATGATGATGATGATGATGATGATTATGATGACGACCACCACCACCACCACCACCACCACGACGACGATGATGATGATGATGACGACGACCTCAGAAACTGGAAACCATGCATGCGAGTCTCTGACGTCACATACTAGTACTACGCACAAACTGATGACCTAACCGAATCCGTAATGGTAAGCGTAATGTTGCGAAACCACTATATTACCACCGATTGCGTAAAGCATGAACGTAGTTGGCAATGTCGTAGTTGACGTTTAGAGCTGTCCATAGTAAGTAGAAGGTATGCATTCGTATTAGTGCTCCCACAGTGGTATGTTTTTTAGTGGGATTACAACCCAACAAAACGCATCTATAACTAAGAAATATCTATCGCATGTCGAAATCTTCATATTGAATAAACTATATTTGCCTTTAAACTCGAATTCGGAACTGTAATCTGCTGTGTTATCACACTTTTATTGCAAGAATATTTGTTTATCATTTTGTACAATAACGTAAGTTACGTGCAGATAAATTGTCCATTTCTATGGCGCCAAAATCCACAGTACATAGCACTGACTCAAGATGTATCGTTTTATAGACGTTTTCAAAAACAAAGATGATATACTGTTTTATTAATTAGTATGATGGTCATACTAGGATAACATTGGAATTCGTTAAGACGGTTTAATGTTGCACGTTATCCCTGTTGCACGTTATTCCTGTTCATTAAAAGAAGTGGTATGATATGAGTCCCACACAGTTAAAGGAAGTGGTATGATATGAGTCCCACACTGTTATTGCACAGTTTCTTTCCATGCGACAGTTGGGCCTGAATAATTTACTAAGGAACCAAACAACAGATTTCGCAAATCTAGGTTGAATAATTCTCATTGGCACGGGACATAACTTCGAATTATACTGTAATTCGACTATAGGGGTCGCTTCACACGGTCTGGTGGCTCTCTTGAACTGGAGGCGAAATGAGGTAGACGATGGAAGCTGGGCACGAACCTCTATCTAACCAAGTGGAAATAATGGCCGTTTGGGAGGCTGGATAATTCAAGCAATGTGCACGTTTATAGACGGCGATTTAAATTAGTTCTTCAAGACCGGCGTGATACGTATTGTAATCATATATCCCAGTAAACTCTCCTACTATTTTCCCCAAGCAGGTAATAGCTGAAAGAGGTATCAGTATCCGAATGGTAGAAATCAAGATCAGGTAACTGCGCTGTGTCTGTCATTACACAAGTGAACGTATTATAGAGCATCTAGGTGGGCTGGCCATGGAGCCAATTGTTCGTGTAATGCATGTGGTGATTAACGGTGATAACAGTAGATGGCCGGATATAGTGAGGTGTCGCTATAAACTGTAATGATATACACGGCCTGAATAGTGAGGTACTCACAGCTTACGATTGTCTGTGTTGTTTGCAATACCCGTAGCAGAGGTCTTCAAAACAACGATGATTTAATGGAGAAGTTATTTAGTAATATGCTTACCATGAAGAAAGCATTAGAACTTATACCTGTATCTGAAGTTTTTGTACAGATTATCCGGAATCGTAGTCGTCTACTCGCGTCTGTTACACACAAACATGTTCACTGTGGACGGTTTCAATTTTGTGTCAGATATCAGGTGTGTAGTTATAAGTGAGATGATCAAGTGGTTTTGTCAATTGGGATTCGACAAAGTAACGTAGATCTTAACTGATTTAGGCTCAGCATATTAATTTCACGATAATCCATATCCACACGCCCTCATCGTGTTCATGATCTACTCGGTTTTTAGGTTTATATAGATCTATCCTCGAAACCCACGCCATTATGACTACACCTAAACTTTGATGGAGGATATAAGTGTATTCATAATAGTCTGGGGTTCGAAGATGATATAGATCTAGACGTGATGTATTGTATAGAATTACTTTAAAAATAAGTATTATTTTTAATAAAATAAGTTATGATGTTAGTATAAGGGATCAAGCATGTTATCTTTTGAGGAATTTGGTTTACACATAGAGAGAAATAGTATCAACCCCACATTAAGTAATGGTAGGCATATAGACAGGATACATATATATATATATAAGGCAAGGCAAAACTACAGCAAAAGACAAATATGCAACATACGTATATTAAGAGATCATTCTCACTCGTTAGTATGCCATGCTACATTATGTCTTTTGTTTACCAGATTGAATCGTGCACTTAACCAATATTTAGAAACAACCAGACATAGCATGAAAAACATAAATAATATTTATATAATTGAATATACCTGTACTAATCAAATCAGGCTGTAATAATTAAAACTCTGCTTTCATATTTATGAAAGATATATGTATATGGTACCGGTATGTTCATTAAATGGTGATGTGCATGTACTTATAGCACAGACACTAACAATGTATGGCGAATTAGAATACTAGTAGGTTACAGAACCAAGTTCGTTTGTAATTTGGTAGACAGTAAGATGTGCTTCATTTAAGAGAAGACAACTTTTCAAGACAACCACACAAGTTGCTGAAGGACGAAATAGCGTTACATGTTGTTACCAGGGGGTACTGAAAAGGGGTACATATAAAACTTGAACTCTCGAAAAAACGAAGAGCTCCATTCCCAGACACGTATGCATCATAACGGGCGGAAATGTGCTATGCCCTATCTCCAGGGTGTGATGGTAAAACTATTATTCGAGATATCAGAGCTCTAGTGCCTCTTAGATGCATTCTGTGCTGCGAATACTTATGTTTGAGTCATGAAAAAAAGTGTAAAACTAAACCTAATTAAAATGTCTGCACACACGATAAATAAGCTTCGACGTGAAAACGAATTAGTGCGTCCGCGAGAAGCCGACGAGATGTTGTTTCTACCAGTCTTGGTGTTCAAAACTCAACCCTGCTGCTTGTTTTCGCGCACTTGGCAGACTTTTTCCCTCCGCAAGATGTCGAATTCTTGAGTATTTCTCCAGAAGAGAAAACACGATAGTTTCTCTCTTTCCCTTCTGTTCTTCCTCTAGCCGTGTTCTTCCTCTCGGTGTGTTATGTTTCCTCTATTGCAAATGTTGATCGATGCGCAGAAATATGCAGGCTTCATTTTCGTCCAGTTTTCTTTCAGTTGATGTTATGTTTTCAAATACAGTCATCGGTGCTTCTATTTTCACATACTTTTCAGTCATATAATGACCTAAGGGCCCATGTTGAATCATGTGTTTTTATATGATAAATATATATTGATACTATTTGCATTTTTATGGAAACCAAATAAGATGACGGTGCATTGAGTGTTATAGGACAGAAGAAATGACCGTATATAGATCAAAGATTACACGATCAATTATTGACAAGAGATTTACATCTCTCAAGAGGAGTAACTGATGTTATTGCGCATTCGTGAAAATCCTTTGAACACAATTTCTTGTTACCCATTCCAATTATTTATTATTACCGAAATGTTTTTATGTATTTAATCGTATTTATTTAGAGGTAAAATCTAACCCACATGCATGTAAGATATATTTTCCAAAAGATGTATTCGCAGCAAATTACATGAGCGACACCTTAAGAAAATGTCCCCCAAAAAAAGCAAAACAGAAGTAAGAACGGAAGTCACAATTGCTAGTAATATGTTAGCTATACCTACATGAACGAGCAAGCGAAATTTCTAAAGTAAACCATCATACTAAAGACAACAAATAACTAAAAAAAAAATCTTATGATGAAACTTATATTTCTATTAGTTGTTTAAATACACATTTTTTGATTCAACAAATTATTATAAGGATTATATTTTAAATACAAAATATCGCCGCTTAAATATTAGCATTTGTTTACAGAATATTCGCTGTTAATGACAAGACCGTGGAAATATAGTTTCCTACTGCTAAAGTTATAGCTGACATCATCATCATCAGCATCTCAGAGCAGCGGGCGTCATTGAACACGACCGGATGTTAGCACACAGGTCAAGGCCGATCTAATGAGGATTCTCGAGAACGCTCCCTAAAAGTCAAACGGTGATGTGGATTCCTTACTTCATCGGAATGAGCCAAAATCTCGTGACAAATAAATATTTGACTTGCGCTCGGATTCTCGGAACCATAGGCCCCAAACTGGAGGAGAAAGACAAGACGGAGCCCAGTCGGGTTATATGCTACATCCCATCTGCCAAAACATTGAACACCAAACTGGGAAGGCTAACTGTTTCTACAATAACATTGGCTAGGCGTCCCAGCTGCGCCAACAGTGGTCCGTTAACAGCAACGTCTTTTATAGCCCGCCAAACGCACGTGAATAAACACGCTCACCAGCATCCAGTCACCTTTCTGCGGAACGAATTTCAAAGTGAAAGATTTCCCTCAAACATGGCGTTCCGGCATTGATGGTTCTTTCTGGTTGCGATCAGAGGAGATGTTCCGACTGTACCTCCATACAATGAGAAACTATCTATAGATATAGCCAGAGTCGATGGAAGCATAGATCTATGTTGTAGGTTTGTCTCCTATATTTGACATAGATTTCCATTGAAGACTTCACTTTTACCAAAAGACAGATCTGTGTCCATTACGTACCGTCTGAGTTGTCGTACTTAGCAACGCTATTGGTTCTGTCAACGATATTACTTCTGTCAACGCTATTGGTTCTGTCAAAGGTGTTCAACGGATAGCAACTGCATGAATGTTAGACATGTTGAAATATGGTCAATTCTATAAGCTGATCGTGTAGAATGGAATCGTCAAAATTCGATTTTTCATATTGATGGTTATCTCGAAGAATATGTTGGTGGTAATGGTGTCTTCTGATAATAGATAGATATATTGACTAGAGTATATTGGCGTTTCTGTGTTAAGAAAGATATATCGGATACCTCATGTGCAATGTATTATTGTTACTGATAAACGCGTCTCGTCCTTACAGCAGTAAATACACCTCAATGTCGCCGATCACATTCTAGATCTCAACGTTTCTCAAACTACCGTTACATCGACCGCTAAAACTCTCAAGAATCAAAGAAGGCCTAGTGGATTTCATAGGATAGTTTCACCGCCTAGCTTACTCCATGCAATAAATCAAATATATTTGCCTTGTTTTTAAGTTAGAGGACATTTAACTGCGAGGTTGAAAAGGGAGTCGTGATATTTGCAACAAGTGACAGATGAATGAGAGCTGTATATCCCGGGTCTGACACGCGCTTATCTTTGCAACAAATCACCCACACTCCAAAGTTGCAGTTTCATCAATGCTCTCATAAATCTAACTGACTTTTTGTATTGATTGTCTCAGACTCGTAATCCCCGTACATGCCTCTGGTTTCCTTATAAGCAGGTGCCTCCGTCTAACACCCCTCTACAAACTTCACCTATAACCCTATCAATTCTAAAACACAATCAAATAATTGATCTCCTATACGCGCTGGTACAAGGGAGGTGAGGTCGTACAAAGGGAAACTGTCGAAATTTTGGCACGGTCAATGAAGTTTTGAGCAATAATTACGAACACATGGGTTTGGCTTTATTTTCTTTCTTTTATTTGTTTATTATTGGGGGGTCGAAGAACCCTTAAGGGAAACGTTAATCTGCGAGTTGGTCCGCACGTGTGGCTGGGTTGACGGGAAGCCGACGTTTACTGGGCTTTGGTGGATATTTATAACGATAGATAATCTTATCTGACTGAGGCCAACTCTTTGAAACCAGTAGTAGCAGTAGTAGTAGTAGTAGTAGTAGTAGTAGTAGTAGTAGTAGCAGTAGCAGTAGCACGATTGAATATAGCACATATATACATTAAATTGTCTGTGACTTTCATGGCAGTTCGTAGTTGGATATTGTTTTACAAGATCTCATGTGTTCACATCTTGCATGTTACCATCATTGTAATTTCCCGTATCCGTCAGTGACCTACACTATCCTCCAATTTTGTTTTATAATCAGAAATGCCTATTATGGCATTCTTTAACACATGGCATAAGACGCAGATAAATACACTATCAGAATAATTGGTAACATGATCTGCAGTGGTAATTAGTTCTATTCTGTATATTTGATATAACTCTCATTTCGCATTCATTAGCTTCCGGTCTCTCCAACCACGTGCGCTGTAGATCGTGACTTTGACAATGTTTTCCGGTGGCGACACCTGTGTCCAACTCTCGTTATGTTCTCACGAGACCAGAGTAGAGACCACGTGCAAATGATCACTTAATGTCTTCCAGATCTCGTCCTGTTTTATCGATGTCACCGTATTTCGTGTTACGTGTGCATTTGTATAGTTGATGTCCTCACTTGAACTTAAACGTTTAAATGTTCAACAAGCCCATAATTGGTAACACTTTTATACGCCTTATGTGTTCTTGAATACCCTGTGATCTCAAACGAAACATAATTGGGTTATTATCAATAACAGTTTCAGAAGATATAAATATATTTCACAGAAGCATTTGTAGTACCTGATGAATGCGTAATGCATGGTATTGGTGTTCCAACAGCACAAAGCGCATGCCATGTCAGTGAAATCAAGCGGTTCATTTAAGCTGTTCGAATTTGAAATATATTATATTTAAGAAAATATTGGTATTTATTAAAAAGGAATATACATGTTAATATTTTATTTTAACATATTAAATTAGAGTATGTTGTCCCATGCATGGCATATTTTCATGTACCTTTGCCACATGCATAACATACTCCAATATTCAAACCGGATATGAGCATTCAACAACGTTATCAGTTCCTGCAAACCATGGGGTTCAGTGCCTTTCATTTTTATTATACATGTATACAGCAATGTTAGAATTCATATCGATACCATTACCTATAGTATTCCCTCGTATGTATACTACCTCCATCTCTTTATCTTTTTATGTCTCTCCCTCTCTCTCTATATATATATATATCTATTGCTCTCTCTCTCTCCCTCTCTCTCTCTCTCTCTCTCTCTGAATACACAGGAAGTTATCATAAGATAGGACAGGACAAAACCTTAGAAAGTTCTTGAAGGGTTTTCGGTCTTCATTTAACGTCGCAGATTTTCGAATAAGGCATATATTACTACGAGCTTAAAGGAACTCATAGTTCAGTAAATTGATATTGAATGGTTATATTCCGTCTTTGAGAAGTGTATAGAACATACTCCATTGATCCTAAAGGAAATAGTAATATAGAACATACTTTGCTATACTTTATCGGTATTTACGGACAGTCTTGACTGTGAAAACACAATAGAAACAGCCTACTGGTCACATTAAGTATGTATGCGCCAAAACTGCGGGTCATTTCAGTACTGATATATCGGACCTATAGTGAAAGCGCTATTATTTAGACGTACGTTATGCGCTCTCTGATAGTTTGAATCATGATTCAGACAGGGTGTATATATATTCTGCCGTGATGTGGATTGAGCAAGACCTTTGAGATCTGACGTAATCTATAATAGTCTAGTCAAATTGTTGATATCAGGCAATGGATGGCGCAGAAGAATATCAGTTGTCAGAGTGGTGGTACGAAGCTGTAAGATGTCCTCAATGGATGGTTGGTATTATGGTAATTATATCTGTGGCATACAAACTGCAAGTACGGGGTACATTGAATTACTAATATATATATATGGGGCGGGTGGTAACGCAATGTACGTCGGAATCAAAGGCATCGGGTTTAAATCGCGTCCCGGAAGCCCGGCATCCGCGAACGTTACCTTTCTGGGACTGTCTGTATCGTGACAATATCATATAATTATTGCTCTATCGGTACCAGCCGTTGCTCGCAGGTTTACTGCAACATCTACGGATGTTTCGGGTTTTCCCATGTCCCAAACTGACTAGCCGTGATAAAAGTGAATGAATCCTGAAAGCAGATCTAAACACCAATTTAAAATAAAGTAGTAATAATAATAGTAATAGTAGTAGCATCGTTATTGATGTTGATTTTGTCAATACATGATTAGTAGTATTTTGATGTGCGCATGCGTGTCTGTGAACTATGTTGAGTAGACTGAAGCAAACTCCACTTGCGAAAGCTGACAACATCATTACTCAAACCGTCGTGCACCAATCTCATCATAACGTGCTCCCGTGTGAAGGTCTTCCATTCTTATTCGGAGATAAATCCGATCACCTCCACGCCGCCGCGCAACAGTTAGTAAGTAACCCGCGGTGATGAGGCGCGTAGGAATCAGAAGTAATTTACATCAAAATAGTCCCAGCAGGCGCGACGCCCATTCACACAAGAAAACTCGTAAGGGAGTCCGAAACCTAAAACTTGAAAAGGGGAATTTAGTAATTGCAGTCATACTGTGCGATAGGCTAGTCATTACACAACACGTTTCGCGATTTAAATGTTTGAAGGGAAAATACTTGAAATTTTCTAATTTGCATACCTGGTGGGCAATGAGTTCGGAGTAAAGAACAGACTCACGCGAGGCTCGTATTAATCTGAAAGACACAGCAGCTTCTTGTCACTTAGCTAATGGTGTTATTTGTAATGTAACCAATCTTACCCAGGGAAAATCGACATTCAGGCCTAAGAAACACCTACCTAGTTTAAACAAGAGAAACATGACTGTTTGTGTCGTAATGCGGCCACCACTCACGCTGATTGTCCACATGACTGGTGATGCTTACAGTAGTGAATGCGCATCTTTCTTTTTCATGATACGGAACCCAATAATTCAGTCATGTCTCGTTACCATGCAAAGGGCTCGTTATTATAATTACGTCATCTCAAATATACGTCTGTAATAATTTAATAAATCGGCCAGATTTAAAGAATCCTAAACATATCCAACCCGTGAAAGCTAAAAGGGCATGCTCAGATATGAGTAGTGAGAAACATGAGCCAATATCTGTGGTGGCATGCGTATGTATGCGTTGGGTCCGTCGTTACACGCTAATCGTGATTGGAAGTGACAGAGTTGGACACCAGCATGTCTAGATCATTAGAGTCAAAGATGTCCCAGCGTCTTGGATGTACAGCTTTCTCTTACATGGTTCTGGCGAATGGGAGGGGGCCAAGGTCTGGCACGCCCAATTACACACGTGACCGACATCTTTTAATCACAGCCCATTTCTCCCTGACGTAAGGAAGACGTTTCAGAAAGAGGAACAAGGCTTACGACGGTATACGATATCGGTTTTCTGTTGCGTATTATCCGAAATATTTTACGCAAGGAAGACAGTGAAACCCGATAGCGCTTCGTGAATTAATACGACAGATGCTGTAAGAGAGATCCAGCAAGAAGAGCGAGGGTATGCATGGTATGGTCACCTTCATACCACGTCGCTTAGTGCAACGGCGCCCACGTCTCCGCTTCATATCCACCTTATATCTGACATGGATACAAAACGTGGGCTCCCTGTGGATTAAGCGATTAGTTGATATTTTGCAACGGCATGCTAGGTGCCCCGTGGAAGAATAGACGTGGACGCGCATTGCGACACCCGATCCCTGGTCTTGCCCGTGTGATTACACCCGTCCTTACAAAGCAGGCAAGCCCGCAATAAACCGGAGTGTAACTTTTCAGACGTGGAGGGAGAAGTGGGGTGACGACGACAGAGCGACACCGTGTCTCGGCCTGGGAGGATGGTTGGAGAGAGAGGGAGGGAGGCAAAGAGCGAGAAGACAGTGGGAGACAGAGACCCGCCATCTCCCTTTACTTCACAATGACAGCTTTTATTGGGTTGGAGAACTGTTTGTTCTTGTTGACCAACCTCCCAGCAGGATGGCGTGTGTGTGTGTGTGTGTGTGTGTGTGTGGTGGGTGGGGGTTGGGGTTGGTATATGCCTGTAACGTGGCTATCTCTCTATCATTCTCTCTGTGTCGCCACTATTTACCCCCACAGACACCACTATTTACCCCCACAGTCACCACGACTGCCACTCCAGCTGTTCAGCGCCCGGGTTCACATCCGGTACCACACCTCACACAGGGTACCCTCCCTTTCCCCTTCCTCTTCATATATTCTAAACCCACAATTCAACAACTCCAAGCTTTCTACCTGACCTTGTGTGTGTCTTAATATCGCACCAGAACCCCCAGGTAATTTATAGTCTATCCTGCCCACAGACCGTGAAAACGACAGGATGGCATCAAATGACAGGGGGAGTCGCCATTACGGCATTACTACAAACAGAGGTCGCGTAATCACGGTACGCCCTGCCAAATGCTTTGGTTCCATTGTCTCATTAACTCGTTACACTCCGCGCAGCGCGCACCGGTATCAGACCCAGTTCACGACTGAGGTGCTTTGTTTGCTGGGGTAGTATATACAAGGGTATGTTAGATTTACGGACTTATTTATCAAGAGTCATGTTTAATGGTCTATTATGACGATATCACCGCTGTAGCGGACACAGGAACGGCGACATTAAACAGCAATGGGTTTGTTCAAGTGGAAAACACACATGATGAACATTCAAGTCGCCTGCTGACTGATGAAGTCCTTCGAGGAAGCATGGCCGTGGTGTGGCCGCAGTTCCGTCCAATTAAAAGAAAAAGCACGTGCATTATAAGTCAACGGAGATACAACTGCGTGTTAAATATTTTGGAGATAGTTTGGCAATAACCTGCCTTTTAATTGTTACACACCAAGCATACTGACTTCCTTGGTATTCAGTCTGTTATAGCCGTGCTCCCGAGGTTATAGTGCCTATATTGCACTAAAATAGTTCTCAGTAGTTTGAGATTTGAACTCTAGAATTGAAGCTTTCTTTATTGGAATATCAATTGATGTGCAATATGCGTTAAGTGTTATACTGTATTTAGATCATCCAATTCAGATTTTGCTAAACATGATTGGTATGGCACAAGCATGTGTTTCGCAACAATATACGTTCTGCAACGTATTCTTACTTGTCCTTCAACTATAACCTAGACTAGTTTTATGTCATAAACACTTTGTCTTTAGAATATAGTTTTGTTGCTGAATTGGAATAGGATTACAGTTAAGCATTTTCTTTTGTACACGTAACCTTTGGTGTTATTACTCCTATTACAAACTCATCTCAAATCCACCAGCATAAATTTTCATATTAATTACTTAGTGACACCCGGGTTTATATCGTCAGAGATAAATATCCGTGTATGTGTGTGCATAAATGTATTTGTTTCATCTTCCAGTCGACCTCCAGCCCTCTGCAACAAACAAAAAAGAAGCAATATTATCATGTCAAACTTTCTCATCACGATGCTGGTGAAGGTCACCATAGACTGGAGAAAACCCGAGAGAGTAAATACCCGAAGACATTTGCACATACCTGTTGCATCTCTGACCCTTTGCATGCATGCGTCCCCTTGAGCCAGTTATCTGACAGGTATTACAGTCTAGTCAAACACAGATCACTTGGGCCAAACACCCATGTTATCACAAGCGTAACACGATACCCCGATGCAGGTCAGACGGTGTACACCAGCCCATATTCTCGAAACTTCTTAGCTAAGAACGTCTTAGTGAGAAAAGATCTGTTCAAAAATTAACATGGGCAGAAACCCAGTTAGGCAAATTCTTAGTACTTACGAACTTCTTAGGACTTACGAAGTTTCGAGAATACGGGCCCAGGACATTGCAGAGGATGGTCGAGAATCACGTGCAACAGTCATTGGGAATAACCGCAGAACCGAATCGGTATAGGTTCAGGGGATTGATGGGTTAAGGAGGGAGGGTGGAGGCAGGGGGAGGGGACGTGTTTCATTTTGGACGCTGGATGGGGTTTCAGGGGGAGGGTCTGGATTGTTGATACTTTCCAACACAAGATACGCGTCCGTCAATGGTCATCACGGCCCTGAAACAGTCGATACATGCCTTGGTTGAAAGAAACCTCAAGGTACCCATTCTTTTCTATTATGACGGACTGTGTATTACGTCATCAGTCTGTGTGTACAGTGTCAGCGCATGTTGACGAGCGCCGTAGTGACGGTAACCTTACACCTTGAAAACACAGGCCTGGCTATATGCAGGGTCGGGTGGTAGACACTTGTTTGTTTTGGCGGGAAGCAGAAGGCAGACGACACGACAGCTTTCTTTTTTCAGACGTCACTTTCCACACAAATGCACAGTAATGATAGATTGCTTCCCGGAATTTGTCAGGCGTTTTGTTTTCTAATCGCAATATGAGCATTCTCTTTCAGAACTGTGTCAAAGAGCGTTGGCCCATAAGAGATGGCTGGGTTCTGATAGTGCCTATCTGGGGCGTCCTATAGATATATTAACCCCAGTCATACCCGTGGAACGATATGCAACATGAGTGGAAAACAATACATTCATGCTTCATAGAGCTGCTTTCACAATACACGTCATACAGAACGCCATGGTTCCGAATACTGAGAAATATAGGTCTCAATTCACTGAGGCAGTGGCTATTTATCATAGGCCTCACAGCAATGGTTCAGACTCGAGCATTCATTTGCATAATTCTAAGACAGACGTATCTTATTGTGTTTGACCTCGGTGAAGTTCTTTGGTCTACTGGAAAGGTATGAAATATGTACAGCATCTTGTCGTATATTTGCAAGTTCTAATGCTTAAAAGCCTTGCAAATGGTCGAAGATTGAAGATCAAATAAACGAAAATCGCTTGGTCGTTAACGAAAGGGCATCGTCGGTCAAAGTGACGTAACTACCCAACACCCAACGCTCTCTCGGCGCAGAGACACAAGCACTGTAGGCTATACAGAGTCTGGTCATAAGGAAAAGACTTTGGAATGATCCAATTAATCCAGAACGTTATTTCCCTAAAAGCCACGAGCTCCCCAGTCGGATTAAGAAAATATTTATCTCCCAGGCCGATTTCTCTAATTTGAGAAAACAAATTGTTTTGAAAGGGGTCATCGACATAGAATTGCATAACGTTTGCGTAACGCCAGCTTCCGCTGCTTCCTTGGTGCATGCGGTGTGTGGAGCTTTCGATGGCCACGGAAGTAAACACAGACCCATCCATTACCCCCACAGCGACCAATGTGTATCCGGGATTCGCCGATTCTCGATGGTGCTGTAAATACGTACATGTTACCAATGATGAGTGGATTCTTAAAGAGGGACGCTTAGATAGTTTGACACATCATCACATGGTACGCATCGTTTGGTTATACCGTTGTAACTGACACCTATACGTATGCGCGTGATTTTGGCGAGCCCTCCCACCAAACCGGTCCTGTACAGGGGCGACTGCAGAGCGAATATGTGAAACGAAACCATAAGAAGATATTGAAGTTGTCGAAATTACATGAGACAATGCGTAAATACTAGGAAACTGTGTCTCGCTACCCTAAACGTGAATACAAAAAAGAATTATCCTATTAAAAAAATGCACATCACATGGAAACACATTGCTCTGTGCACTGTCCTGAAACTCTCCAAACAGGATGTGACGTAATCTTGTTTTACCGGAATTATATCAATGGATTATATGAAACTTCTCTTTTCCCCTTTGCCCCTTTACAGCAGTGTGTAATTAGAAATCAATGTATCATACCGGTATTGTGTAGCAGCTATGGATAATATACAACTGTACATGCATGTTTATTTCTGTGTATATGATAGTAAAGTTTCCTAGTCACTAAGTTGTTGTGGTTCACACCATGGCTAACCACGTATGTTCACCAAGTAACAAAAGAATGCTTTGTAACATTGTCCTAGCGAAATTAATCTTGATATCTGCAAATCAAATAGAAATAGCGTAACGTTGTACCAATTTCACGAGTGTGTTGTTTTATTTTCACTCGACCTTTCTCCGAATATATCCTGTCGTGTTTGATTGATACATTATCCAGACCCAGAGTTAAACAACTAAACACATTGCTTCGGTAAACAGAGAAACACATCCAAACTTTATCTTTGACCTCGGATCACGTATAATTTATGAAAGGATCAACGGAAGTCAATAGCAATCCCATCATAACCCTTCAAGTCACAAATTACCTTCAAAGTCCATTTGATTCGCCCGCATCAACGTATTAATTATCCTATAGCTTTAGAGGAAATCGATATCGTCATAGAACGGAATTGATACGGACACGGTGACAAAGATATGGAGATGGCTTAGCGTCCATGGTGTTAGTCAGAATTGTTATTTGCATTGCGCATGCCTACACAATAATCAGACTGGATAAGAGGTGTACGTGTACATACACATAGTTAAACGTGCTTATGGTGGACATATACTTGTCCTTAGAAATATATATTTTCAACATAAGGATACCTCATCTATTTGCAGATTGGTTGGTATATCGGAAAATTCGCACTACCATTGGTCGGTTGGATGTATTAAATCACCCAATGTGATTTAGAGGCAATTATTGTATTGGCCCAGCCTCATGCTCATGTCGGATAGGTATAAATAAACGTCAGTAAAAGAACACCTGTGTATTGGTATTAGAGAAGCGTTGGACACCAGTTATGACGAATCGTGGTAATTTGGTGGTGAGAGAGCATCTTGTTTTAGGTTCATCAAAGTTTATATTATGAACAAAATAGACAAGAACCAACCTTATACTTACTAGTACTTGTTTTTCTTTTCCTCGTGAGATTAATTATGTACGTCCATGGGTTTATTATAACTAAGGACTTTCAACAGCACTGCAATTCAATTCAATCATAATGTTACTGTAAAAACAGAAACTTATCTAACAAATGGTTTAGGAAAACTATACATCGCATAGCCTTCCATCAAACTCTCGTAGCTAACGGATATGTGAAGGCGCTCTTGTAGTGGGTACGAGAGTGTCATAAAAGAGGGCTCTGCTATTATAGGCTCTTCCTGTAGGAAACCATTTATTTTTATTTTTTTCTATTTTTTTTTCAAATTATCATTCGTTTATTTACATGTCGTACCCACGGTCGCACCGGTAAATACAATAATACAAATAATAATGATCAAATATCATTCTGACATTCATGTACAATAATGCAGAATAAGTAATAGTTATGAATTTAGACACTTTTTTAATTTCCTTTTACATTTGTAAATGAACGAAATAATTATTTGTTTAGAATTAGGATATTTTATATTACTTAATGGCTATGAAAATGGTGTATAGTATTTACTTAAATATCATTGATACACCACATGTATCCATAGACTACACCGTCACTACGAGGGGTCAAGGTTTGCGCTACTGATGTTGTGGGTTTCCTCCTGACAAACCGTAATAGTGAAAGAATCTTGAAAGTTTCCCAAGACACCAAATAAAAATATACAAAAAACAACAACTTAGTGTTACGCCGTGTCGTACAGAAGAGCACTGTACACTGTACGACATGGCGTTAATCTAACGTAACCTTGACTCCAACCCTAGCCATAGTCTACACCATTGCTAAGATTGCAGCTAAGGTTACCTTAGATTTACGCCTTTCCGTACAGAAGATCCCAGGAAAGGTTGTATACAGTATGGTAAACGTCGAAACGCATGATATATATGTCCAATATAATACAAATAATGACCTTTAAAATCCATCTTTAAAATCTCTTTGCGGTTACTCCTATACTAGTACAATAATAGGCACGCATTCTTTTGAAGATATTCATGCCCATGAAATGAAATACCCCCGTGTAATCACAAGAGATATTGAAGGCCCCCTAGGAGAAGCTTTCATTTCTTGATGTGTTTTAATCTCCTGGATAATGCCACTGTCATGGATGCATAGATGAGAAATGTTTTATCAAAGGCAAACGACAAATTGCCAAGTTTACAGTTTAGCGATACATATGATAGGTGCAGATATTCAAAAGGCAGAGGCCGCACTCGACTAGAGTTTTAATTGATCGGGAACCGATGGTGTTTAGATAAGTCGCGAACACAGAGCTCCACGGTTTCATGTGTGTCGAGCAGGATTATGCACGTTGAATATAGGCTTGAAACGGTAAGAAAAAAACGCTTCCACAGACTAAGTCGGTCCTATGGTGAGGGCCGTACACCGTGGATCAAGGCATACAGGCTATACAAATACAGTGTTGCATAGATGGATCTCTGGTAAAAGGGGGTTTTGTCGCTAGCTACAAGCTAATCAAGACCGGTGACAATGAGCTCATCCAGCCTTCGCGTCCTGTAGACTAGATGGAGCCGGAGAGAAAAGACAATGTTGACACCATCCGACCGGCGTTCCAAGGCTTAAGAATGTGAAAAATCTGCTACAATTGCTTACAAATACTAGCAAAACTATGAAGTGGTTTGGCCTACCCTTCGAGTGTTGCTGCCCGGCCGCTCTTGTGCCTGGCTATTGTGAGGCAGGAGAGGCTTGAGAATCGTAGTTGTATTACTTCTTGTGTAGCAAATAAAGCAACAAAGGATTCTACGTCCGCCCCTTCTAGGAAAGGACAAAGGATTCAAAAGTAATAATATACGGCTGTATCTGGGTAGAAAGAAACAGTGAATATGATTTTTAAGGCAATCTTCAAACCCAATATGAGGAGGCGAGTGCCATATTATAATGTTAATCCTGGGGTGGATTCGGCGTGCCAGCTAAGATTGAACAGGCTACCCGGTTCTCAAAGTCATTGTAAGCTTGTGGAATTGTACCCGACTTGACAAATAATTGTTTTTGCAAATATCCGAAGACGCAATTGCTCTAAACCCACATTTAGGCAAACTACCAATGGCGGCCATGACAGACATTGCAAACCGTTCTTGGTGACGTTGTCTTCCATCTATACAAGAGACTCTCCTCCAGGTGAAGACCCTGTCTGAACACAAACTGGTTCGTGAAACGTCCCCAAACATGCCACAAGCATACTCACACGTGTTGAATGCAAGCGTATGAATATACCAGAAAAGGAGTTCTTATTGAACTTTAAAAAGCCGCCTTTCAATTCTACTGTGTCTGGGAATTAAGCGAGAAATTATCACAAGAGCATAGTTGCCTATTGGAATTATTTTGGTTTCATTATTGCCTTATGTTGTGTTTATTAGATTTGTCAACCCCCAGCTGAGCATAACATGACACGCTCAACTATCCTGGTCTCTGAAAAGGCGGATCACATACTCGATGTGTGGGATTTGCATACTCAAGCCGCATAATGCCTTACATAATTAACTATGAGGATGTCAATATGACCGACATTGCCGTATTCTTGTTAATGTTCGCGGTGTGTGAGTAATGCAAAAATCGTTTATATCCTATTGAATCCACGCCAAGATCACCTTTGTGTGAAAATTAATATTTTGTTCGTTTGCACTAGATCGTTAAGAACATATAAATCTATCTTGTCAGCAACTAATTGTCTCACTAAGTCCGTCAGTGACCCTGGCTACGTACGTGTCTGTCAATGTAACTAGTGGCAACCGCTGTCATGTTCTTCCAAAAGTAATGCACTAGTTTTTGTACTTTTCATTGAAACCTGAAATATGGTTAAACTCAAACTGATGTGCTCTATGAATAATATAATTGTTGTTATAAAAATACGAATATCTTCAATTTGGTATATATCGTTTAGATCTAGATATATACCGGTACTAGTAGTTACTTGGACCCTTTTCTACCAAGAAAGTGGATGAAACTAAAATAATAGATATCTGTTATTGCTTCTTAGTGCGTATATATGACTTTGGTTTTTGTTGTCTGTTATTTTCTATTGACTGGGAATTATTTATTAGTATTAGTTAACATAATTTATCACGTACGACCCCAATTAACTTCCTGTCATTATATTACTAATTTGAACACACGTCAATATCATAATTATATACGATTTGTCATCTGGAACACCCACAGACACACTGTATATACACGTGCATTCTTGCATAGATCACCTCCTAACAAAAATACACACTATGAAGATATTTCCTAATTAGATATGGTGTTGGTATTATTTGGAATGTATGTATAAGTTTATACGTCAACCAATAGCAAACATACAAAAGCAACCAACCGATATACAGTCTGGCAGTTGCCTAGAGAATGCTTTTAAATTGGGCAATTCTTCAAAACCCAGATTCTTCCACGCTCTTTCTGTTATCAAAACGTCTTAGAGGGAAACCAATTAGCACCCAATTTGAACTTTCTATACTTTACCTACCCAAGCGTACCCCGTGTAATATCCAATTAAATCACTCGAAGCGTTAAGAGTAAATACCCGGACGAAGGTTCCCAGCTGACTCAACACAGGTGTATAGTACTCACCTGTTAGTTTTTCCTCTGAAAGGGGCAAGATTTAGGCCTATTAAGCCATCACGATACTGTCTGATGTGTCAGACGGGTGTTTGTGCAGAGCAAGAAATCGAAGTCCGCCTAAATGTAATTGAGTCGTTGTGGACCTGCGAGATGTAATCGTCCGATCTAAAACTAACTCATTAATAGTCGACTGGAATTCAAGGGAAATCTTGACGCCTTCATCGCGAGCCCCGCGCGTGCTTTGATTCGAAAACTAGCTTGTTCAAGCTTTAATGAATCAAACTCGCAAGATAAACTGGAAGACGTTAAGCAAGTGAAAAGAAACTGTAATTGCATAGAAAATCATTTCCCATCGTGAGCGACACGAATCAATGACTCTTTGGGTGATTTTAAAGATGGCCTGTTAGTCATGGCTGGACAAATAGCCAATCACGACAATGGTTTTGCCGGAAATAGGAACTTTATTTCCGGTTTAAATGGCTGTAACTGTAATCAAGCAGGTTTTGTGAATATGTGGAGATTGTGATCAAACACACGAGACCAGCTCATCTGGGATTGCGGTTCCGTGCTTTGTTACAAAATGGCTGACTATGACTAACGAATAGGTCAGTTTAACCCGAGGAGTAGATTGCAAATAAAACACACCACAGGATGAGCATCCATCCTATAAATCACCCGTGTCACATGTGCCTTTAAGATAACTTCATTTAAGATAATTGCAAAAAGTGATCCTGTTCTAGTAACCAGTGATAGGCGATCCATAAGCGATGACATACTGGTGTAAAACATGAGTTCTCGGTGTTTGCCCAAGCGTCCCAGCTCAGGACTTCCAAGTTAAAAATGCAAGTTGGTTATTGATGATTACTTGTTACGGAAGAACATTAGCTGTTATGGAATGACAAACCTAACTGTTACTGAAAGCTATGATTAAGTGTTCAAGAATGACAGAAGTAATGGTAATAGAAAGACAGAAGTAAATGCAGGAACACTGATGAAGCCATCAACAACCTTATACAAATGTGGGAGAAGCATATTGCAATGTTATCGGTTAAAAGTGCATTTAGGAAATATATATAATAATAATAATTACCATTTGTTAAGAAATTACTGCTGTTTCGTTAGACCCGAAATTTTCACGTGATATTATCTCCCGTGATCAAACTAATCTATTGTTCGAAATTGACTGCATTGACACAACCGTAAGCGTTCCCAGTAAAGTTTGTCATCTGTCCACACTCTAATTGTTCCCCTAGGGAGTCGGCTAGCCATGCCCACTGACCAGCATCTGACCATTGGCAGAGGTTTTCGTCAATAGCGTTATCCCCCAGCACGCCCTCGAGCTATCTGGACAACGGGATCTCCCTGAAGACCCTTTCAGAGCTTCAGTTGCGAGGCTGAAGTGGGAGCACAACTTTGATTATAAGGGTCATTGTGGGACGTACAGGGGAGACAGGTGGGTGTTTAGGGGTTGGGTGGGAGGGTCTAGGGGTCATTAGTGGGGCTCACCGATCTTCTCACATGAGAACTCTAGATGAAGAGGTCAAGACCTTAATTCAGAGCAGTATTTCCTATTGAGATGGCATTATTCTAACTGTATGAATAACCTCAATTTGCGTTGTGGTATTTTCTGAACAGGGGTCTTAGTAAAACTGAAAGCAGCGTCCCACTCAGCGTCATATACATCTTTTATTTAATTTATTTAACGTTGGGAATGTTGCATATACGACAAGTTTCTGCTCACAGAAAGTAACGAAATCAATAGATTCGGATTCGTTAATATCACAAATACATGGAATAACTCAAGAGATAAATGAGTGAGTGAATATGGAGTTTAACGTCGCTGCGGGAATCAAGAGATAAATAAACACATACAAAAACGCACCATTAATACAAAAGTTTTCATGAATGCAGAAATGTGTAACAATAATTTAGAAGCATAACGCTAATTGGAACACTAACATAACAGTATATCAATAACATAGAATTATACCACTAACACATTTCTAGGCGTAATTTTGTTATATATATATATCCGACGTTAAATAAAGCTTCTTCTTCCTAGAAACGGAACGTAACGCTAGCATAGATAGAAGCGCTACGCTGGAATAAAAGCCTACAGCAGCACCATGAAAGCATGGCGACAAGATAACATGTACCACCGTGGCGTCATCTGTCAATGTCTAATCATGGAAACTGATATGTCAGTTAATGAAGATGATACTGGCAAGTGACGTCGTGTTTACATTCAGCTGGTGAACATGCTGGAAAGCTATTCTGTACAAGCACGTCCTTGACACACGACTTCACTAATCTGCCTGGAAAGGACAACACAGACATGCTGGTATAAAGTAAATACGCATATTTGATAATAACAACAAGAAAGACAAACACGTCGTATTTACTAAGCCAGTTGTATCCATGACATATAGAACACACATACTGCACCGAGTGTTCTTCCTACTCGTTCTGCGGGCGATCATCCTGGTGGTCATGAGTAGTGTCTGTGGTTGGTGTCTCCCTGTAGTGTTCATATATAGCATCCATTATTAGTCTCTTTGATTAGTGTCAATGGTTACCGTTCGTTGGTGTTACATCTTATTTTCTTTCTATGTTTGGTGTCATCTTTAGTGTCTTTGACTATTTTCTAGGATTAGTGTGCATGATCTTTACACTACGAGTTCTGTCTGTGGTTGGTGTCAAAGATACTGTTACACAGTTTAATCTTCTTGATTAGTCTATCCTTTTCGTCTGTGATTAATGTTCATACTTCGTATTTATTATGTATTACCTTGATTAATGCCATTGACTAGTTTTACTATTCAACATGACTGATGTTAATTAGCAATCTCCACGGCTAGTCGTAATGTTTTCGTAATCATTTTCCACGAATAATTCGCTACCTATTAACATTATTATTATTATTATTATTATTATTATTATTATTATTATTATCATTATTATTATTAGTAGTAGTATACACTTATATACCGCACATATCCAGAATAATTGCTCAAATGTGTTTATTTCCCCGGTTAACGGATCTGTGCACCCAAATTCCTTCTAAACTCCCTGGCGAGTATACAACCCGAGCTGCCATCCTATACCATGACTATTACTATGTCGCATGTGTCAGTGTTGTGCATGACTAATATCACTGAGCTCATGACCAGTCTAATTCGGTCAAGGACTAACTGGCACCGAGGTTACGAAACGTTCTTAGTACGATTTCATTCTCAAGCTCAGATTTGATGTGGGGATTTATGAACGAACCTTTCAGTTGAGCATGAAATCGTACTCAGAAAACGTTTCGTAATCTCGGGGCCAGGTGTTCAGTAAGCCCCCACGTGCATTAACACGTGCTCATGCCTGTGTGTACGTAATGCATGTTGCATATTATCTTTCTCGTTTTAAACTGAACAAATGTGCATTGCATAAACATACGCCAATTAACCGTATGACCATTGGCCACCGACACTCCGCAGTGCGTGTGTACATGCACGAATACATGCTAGAAATAATTCATTGCAGGTATTATCTGCAAGCTTTCATTATGAAACATAACTGGCGAAATGGTGATAAACTACTACCACTACCACTACTACTCCTACTATTATTACTACTACTACTACTACTACTACTAGTACTACTACTACTACTACTACTACTACTACTACTACTACTGATACATGACCACTGCCTATCCTGGGACACTCAGGGCTGCCTACAGAACACTCAGGGCTGCCTACAGAACACTCAGGGCTGCCTACAGAACATTCAGGGCTGCCTACAGAACACGCAGGTCTGCCTACAGAACACTCAGGGCTGCCTACAGAACATTCAGGGCTGCCTATAGAACATTCAGGACTGCCTACAGAACACTCAGGGTTGCGGTTTACGAAAGGGTCGTAGCGGTAGTCAGGGCCTAAATGTTCCTGTTATAGTAAAAGCCTGACGTACGCCCTGATTTAGGCCACTACAGTACGACCCTCTGTGAAACGCAGGCCATGTAATACCAGATTTTTAGTAGACTCCAGCAAACTAAAACCCAGACTAATTTCAGTAGACAGCTGGTAGAATTTCAGCCAAAACCCTGTACTTTCATATACTATGAAGCTACCGGTAAAACAAGTCACAGTTTCAGTAAAGTCTAGGTATAAACTAGTTTCAGTAGACTGCTGGTACTAGACGGATTAAAGGTAAAAGCAGGTAAACTCAGTCTGTTTCAAGTGGACGGACTCTAGTTACTACTTCAGCACATGTTCCGCTCCTCCTCCCCCATGTCGTGAACACGTAACTGGGTGCATCGGGAGTTGAAGGAGTGTGAAGTCTTATTAATTCAGTGGCGAGAATTAATCAGTTGGTTTAATTCAAGACACGATTAGCCATGGCTAAGACTGGGTTTAGTGGCATAGTTCCTAACTGTTGGAGCAACACGTGTTCTAAACAAGTCGTCGAGCTCTGTTCACACATTCACAAACACTCATCAGCAGCCGTGGACAAAATCACTGCACGTGAGAAAATGCAACTAAACATGGCGTATCATTGTAGCATAACCTATAATGTTTGCATCTGTAGAAGTCAGCATCTATTGAGACCAACATACAGTGCATGGTAACTTGAAGTGATATAAGGATTTGGTGGTTTGGTGGATTAGCGAACTTCAGTCATGCTATATAGTTTGTATTCATGTCCATAGGTTTGTGCTTGCCCCGTTAAATGACTCAAACACATACTTTCACAAATGGATGAGATGCGTTAAAAATACACCAAATTAAAGTCAGAGATCACATATTCACTTTAATTGGTGTCCAAACATTCTGTCTTCATTCTTCATTACTCACACACGCTCTCTCTCTCTCTCTCTCTCTCTTGCTCTCTCTCTCTATCTCACACACACACACAAACAAACAAACAAACAAACAAACATACAAACATACACACGCACACACACCAGTCGTCTTTGTTTCACGAGCCAACACGGACCACTCCCCAGCTACAATTCCGGTAATACCAGATTCGTGAAGGCATTCCCTCCTCGACCTACTGGACAATGTCCGTCGCAGGTCAGAAGTCCGAAACCTTCCCACTATTCTCGCTAATCATGACACAAACAATGAACGACCACGACGTGCTGCGCTAACGACGTTAACTGCCGTGTACCCGCCTCTAAAGTTACGCCAAATCCGGCGTTTAAAGTCGCGCTCCCAATCCCTCGTCTATAAATCAATGTCTTGCACATCACTGAGATGGTCTAACGTGATTTGGTGACCTGAACGTGTGCCGTTCCGTGTACTGCTTGTTTGACCACGGCATTCCATGTCGGACTGCTCGGTCGAGATCGCTAATCGTTCAATATACGCGGATCAGACTGCTCGGGAGAGGTCGTATTGTTTCCCCCAACAATTACAGCTCCGTGGTGTAAGAAGTGCTCCGGGCTAATTGCTACCTCTCCGAGACGTTCTCCGGTTCCACTTGATTCATCGCCCAATTAGCTTTCCGTCGTACACCAACACCGCCACCGCTGACCGCCGCATCAAGGGCAGATAAGTCAGGGAACAGCTAATTGCCCTCTTGTGTCGTGGGGATGACAGGTTCTATGAATATTGAAATATAGAATTATATCAGCGATGGTCTGAGCACTTGTTTTTGACGGATCTCGGCGAGCTTGACAGAACATCTCCGAGTAGAGTTCGTAAGAAATCTTGGAAATTGTGAGAGCATCTCGCGGATGTCATCAGTGGTGTATGAAAGAATTGTTAAGAAAGGAAATAGCAAACGTCTTGAAAATAATCAACAATCTTCTGTTCTCAAATAATTTCAGTGTAATGATTGGAAGCTATTGAATAAGATCTAGAATACGATAAAGAAAATATATTGTTTTAGTAAACTCTTAGACGGAAGTGTTTTTTTACTTCATCATAGTGACACCATGATGCGATATGGTATGCATGTCTTCTGATGTTATCTGGAACAATAATGGGAATACCGTACAAAGAATATATCAAACATACTTTCGATTAGCGTGGTATCAACAATTGTGTTGTTTCTGAACTAAGTCATTACTGACGACGATCGCATCTGGTTTTTGCCAACAGAAGTTGGTGATAGTCTCTGTGGGTTGACCGCCAAGTACATACTCATAGCTTGCATCAACTGTTCATATAAACATATAGTTCGAGGTACATTCTACAACCGTAGGAATTTGACGAGCATGAGCTCAACATGCAATATCGCACTACCCTGGTCTGCTCCCGTAGATGAATAAGAACCGCTAGGCTATTATCGAAGGCTGGTACCAGTTCCGTAGTACGACGATACGTCAATGTCGCAATCTGTTGTTCTGCTGAAGACTAACTACAGGACTAAGTCAGTGTCGCGGACATCATGTCTCGCCAATGCTAACATGTTCCTCGAGGCGTGGTCACTGCTTGGACGTACACTCAGTGGTAGTACCAGCATTCCGAGGCGATTTGACGAACATGGCAGCGTAATTAATCTGAGATGGATCTCTCTCCGTGTCGCCCGCCAACTGCCATGTCGGATTAACTTTACCTCAGATAGGAGCATACCTCAGTGCAGGTGACGAATCAGCTAGAGTTTACTGGGGAGTTTTTCCTTCCGGACAATTATTGCTCGCTATTCATAAGCGATAATAGCAAACACGACATTCATACGCCTTAAAACAGTTTATTATCGCTTATGTGAATTTGCATCTTGCCCTGAGGACGTACGGGGCTTACAAAGGAACATTCCTCTTTGAAGATTTCAACATATCTAAATGTGTGTGGTGTATTGGTGTTATATGTGAAGATAAATGTAGAACAAATTACAGCCTACAGAACTAGAACGTTGTTTCTTGCATTCGAGATTACTCTACGATGCATTAGTGTAGTGATGCGGAGAGTTAAATACATACGCAGAGACATCTCCTACGGGACTATAAGTATATGCACAATAGCAATACAACTTCCGCTCAGTGTCTGTTATACAATGCTGTCGCTGAGAAATGGGGATTCTAGGAGATCAATTTTATTATAGCATTAGCTTGACATGAGGCTTGTGAACGGACACTGCTACTGTGATATGGCGATACGTGTTTGTTCACAGTCAGATGTGTCATGCACGACCTTTACCCTCCATGTTTGAATCTGTTGAAGATTCGTATGAGACGTTTTTGACATATGATGATGCACAGATGAAGTGTTGACTTAATTGTGAACGCGGGATATCAAATAACCATTGCCATTACCTATACATAGGTAATAGTTGGTTTTGCTACAGATAGTATAACGTCATGTGTTGATATAGTGTGTGTGCATGGGGAAATGCACCCCTACCCTCTACTAAAATGTTTTTCATAAAAGATAAATACATTTTAAAAAACACAAACAGATTTTGTGTACGATACGAATTTATCACTGATACAATCTGACAAGACAAGTGGCACCTGAAAGGCATTAAATGACATATCTTGGCATATACTATAAAAACACTATGGTCTCACAGGTGTGCACACGCGCGCATACACAAACACGCGCGCGCATCTCAATTTCAAATATATGGTGTACTGAATTAATTACATTTTTTTAAATAATATAATGCATCAAATGAATATTATGCCAAGTCCCAGTACTATCAATGCCATCTCAGTCAATATTGATGCTATTAAATACTCGGCATCTCTGGCTTTGATCAGCGTATCTCTTCTCTACCATTCTGGAATCAGCTGCAAGGTGCCAATAAGACATACCCACTGATTGCAATGTACCGGCCTGATGGCTTGCCAGGCGGCTCTGTATATTGTTCTAATCTATATTTCCGCCCATGGTTTATTTTTTAGTTTATTTTCACATCTTTGGTAAGAATTACAGAGAATTTGAAAGACAGCCGGGTCCCACACGTGGCATGAAACGTTCTTCTGCACGTCCAGGCTGGTATTCTCGCGAGAGTCTGACATTTATTCTCGCGAGAGTTTGACATTTTCCGGTGCACGTGGAAGTCACCTGGAAGGACTCTGTGGAATTCCGGAGAAATATGTCGGAAAGATACAGTCAGTGTTTATCTAGAGGTTCACGTTCTCGCGATGACATTCGGAACCCCTGTGGAGGGAAATATAATAATAATAATAATAATAATAATAATAATAATAATAATAATAATGATAATAATAATAATAATAATAATACATGTAATAATAATAATGATTTATTATTATATGTATTATTATTATTACTATTACATGTATTGTTATACATGTATAATAATAATAATAATCATAATAATATTAATATATGCGTAAAATCCATACTGGAATAAGATGATCATCAACATGTTTCACATTATTACCCCGGCCTCGAGGTATTGAAGCTTATTGAGTACGAGTCCATGCTCAAACTCAAACTTTTGTTCACAATTCCTCATTCAAATGTTGAGGAGCATGAAAATCTGTCTCAATAAAGTTCCGTAACCTTCAGACCAAATCAGTAGATCAATATGCACTCTATTTCATGACCAAACACTGAGTTTCAATACATATGCGATGTTTTACGTTGAGCTTCATTACATTATTGAATTTCTTCTTATAAAGAAACTATTCTCTGGCTGACGCACATCCTCTAAAATGCATGGCCATTGTCCATGACGTTCAGTAGGAAATGATCATGTGTTTCAGAGGATGGCAATAAAATGATGAACCATCATATTGGAGATATCCAGATCAGACATCGGGCCAAGAGATTCCGAAACCTTTTGAGTACGATTTTAAATGGGAATTTGTGAACACACCTTTGATTTGAGCATGTAATCGTACTCAGAAAAGTTTCGTAATCTCGGGGCCCGGATCTAGATTCACTTTGAATGTTTCGCCTGGACTGCCCATCAACCACCTGCACTATTTCAAAGAAGGTTTTTGAAATAAAGGATGTACCAAACCGAACCCGTACAGAAGTTGAGACCACATTTGAAGCACATCCTGAAATGCATGACGTAATTACCCCTCCATATGCCGCTAGTTATCAGCCGTACCAGCTTTCCAATGCACGTGCTGAGTTATAATTATTTGTTGATTCTGGCGAAGAGGGACTATTGGAAATATACACACTCCGCGTTCTTGGTTTTAAATAAGTGCGTCCACCTTGGGTGTTTTATTTGGTTTCCCGACTGATGTTGTCAGTAACTGCGATACGTACGACCGGTGCCAGCTAACCACACGTGGGAGATATATAGTAAGCGTCTCTAATTAATTAACACACGGGGTCATAGGAGTGGTGTAGATATAGAAACATTTGTTTCTCTTAGAACTAGGCACGTTTGAAGATAAGGTTTCACTTTTGCAATAAGTCGTGAAAACAGCACGGCACCATCAAGACTATCAGACTATCCTCAAGACTATCAGACTATCCTCAAGACTATCAGACTCTCCCCAGTCGTGTGATGAAACAAACTTGTACAGCGCTCTGCGGGGGACAGATAAGATTGGCCCACAGAAAGAATCACACGACATAAAATATCCAATTTATTACGCGGTTTCACGTTATGGCATGAGTTAGATTAGACGTATTTCCTAACCCTGGAGTTATTTTGGATCATTCACACGTGCAGTATGTTTGAAGCTCACTTCGTTCTATTTTTTCTTACTTTACCTCGAAGTTAAATGAGGGAATTAAATATTTTCTTAAATAACGAGTGATACAAGCAATCAGCTGTCCGGACTCGGTCATACCGGGATACACTGGAGGTTGTATACATCTGTAAGTCCAGTGCACGTCTAGGAGAACAGGCGTTCGTCAACGTCATCCGGTCCGTCGGGGGTCATGCAGCTATGTCCATTATGATCTATTCTCAGGCGACAGTGGCCATTCTTCAGGACGTGTCATTGTAGGTATGCGTGAACATTGTAGGTATGCGTGAACATTGTAGGTGTATGCGTGGACAAGTTTGACCACACAGAGATGTGTTCCTCCGTGTTCGACTACACCACAGCCAACTGAGTCTACTTCGTCATCCACGGAGACTATATAGTAACTCTGCCGACATTTGCATCTATATGTATCCGTCTTAGCTGTCGATGAATCAACATTTACGAGGAAAGCGATTTATCATAACGAAGCATTCATTGCTTGTTCAGCCGACTCTGCAAGTCGTAAACACGCGAAGCGTCAACACGGGGAAAGTAATGAATCGTTGTCTAATTATAATTTTGTTGACTTTTGTCTAAATCTCGGCTAGAGTGACGCGTGGAAGCAGGTGGACAAACCAAGCGGTAGACAGCGTAAACAGAAAACATATAGGCAAAATAGCAACGCTAAGTGTAGGGAAAACATTGTGGAGAAAGTCAGAGTTCGTCTCGCGCCTGGTTTGGCTGTCATTGGTCGGGTAAAATACCAACTTACCTGCATTGAATTGCACAACGTGCTCGTGCTTTGGGTGCCAATCTTGACGCTTTACGTTACCTTAGGTGGTCAATGGGGCAGGTCAAATGTTAGTGAATGTATTTGGGGGTTGGGGGGAGGACGATTGAAAGTGTTGGCTCCGTGCATTCAGAAGATGTCGAAAGATGATGATGATGATGATGATGATGATGATGATCCGTCATCACCAAAAACCTGAGTTTACGGTCCTGTTCCATTTGTATACATTTAAACAAGTCTTCTTTCAATATCAAATCTAATCGTAAAGATAGGAAGACAGAAAGAACGAATATTTAGAGATAGTTTCCAGCACTCAACAACATATTTTTATTCTCAACCTTTCATAGATAAAGAAGCATATTGGCAATGTCTGTTTTTCTTACAATAACGTCATGCCATGCTGCAGCGTGCACTGATTTCAGACCGCCATTACAATGTCACCAAAAGTTGCAATTAAACAACTAGACTAAACGTGGGATGTATGCAATAGAGTTCCGCCTGATGTCTTACAGAATACCTGTTTAATCGTGCTGATAAATATCCTAGCTTATTCGGCAGGTTTTGTTGACTCGATTGAAGCTTGACCTCAATCTCGGTTCAGAAGTCGTATGAGGTCAAGGTCGCCTCAACTGAGTAATTAACCTTTAGGACCACACCTCTACTCACGAGTACAGTCACCTCACCTCAGGTCACCATCATCTTCAGTAATAGTCTAGCTTCATTCTTCCAGCCGTTTATAAACTAGACATTGAGTGTCATAGAATAAATGTCAAACATCCTACGACAATCATGATTGTTGTTAGAACAACAAGTAATCCAATCGTTGTTTACTGAATTTTATTTCAGTTCTTCACAATTTTATGTTGAATTATCCAATACTGGACGCTGCCTGTTCCGAAGAAATAGCGGTTCATGTAACGCGCGTACGTTCCGACATAATAGGAGAGGGATCGCCAATATTAAACAAGTAAAGAGGTATTGGTGTATAATTCAGAAGAGCGAGACGGGCGTCTATTAAAGATCAAATGCGATGACACTGGAGTCGGGTTAACTACAGGAAATTCATGCCTCACACGAATCCTTGCCTTTGTGGGACTGTTTCACAGAGGTAGAGTTCAATGTGATAGATTTCCTTGACAGAAACAGCCATATAACTTCAAAGATATGCACACTACGTTTTTATGCCTACCGAATTTATTTTTGACTAATTTGTAGGGACACAAGCCTAAACCGATATGTTCGGATTGCAGTCGACTGTGAGTTCTGGAAGCATGTGATTACATGTTCTACATCTGCCTTAAGATGTCTATTTTCAGTATACATGTATAGTAAAAATATAACGTCACCATTTCCTTACAAGAGTTTCACCAGTGTCATACTGTACATAATCTGCTGATAAATCCGAACTTACGCCATCTCATAGTTTTACTGTATCAAATGACTAAAATTGATTTAGGCCAAGACTACCCGAGAGTACAGACCTTTCTTGAAACATATGCAAGATACTCTCTGAGGTACCCACTCTTGCATCTATTACTATTGGTACAATGCTGCTTTGTTAACCTCCATTGAAGGAATACAAGTTTCATTGTTTAATAGGTTACTTCTAGGGGTACTTGAAGTCTTTTATGTGATTTTGGCATAAATCACTATTGACAGACTATCGGTTTTTTTTTTTTTTTTTTTTTTTTTTGATTGGTGTTTAAAGTGG
>JAVCKZ010043225.1:0-19026 GCA_034780755.1 Lepetodrilus elevatus | reverse complement strand
ATGTGGGTTTATGTACCCCTCGCCCTGCGGGCTCTGGGTACATAAACCCACATAGACGGTACATCAACCCATATACCCCTCGAGACCAGTCGACAACTTATACTATTAATTTTAATGAAACAAGTAGAGTAAGTTAAGTGGCCGTTCGTATTTATGTGTTTCTCACAATATCTAAATAGATAATAGATTGTACAATATGAGGTAGTAGCCTATAGCCAGTTAGTGTAGATTTGTAAATAAGTTAGATTGTTTTGTACATCATTACAATGACTGCGAAATTGTACAATGCAAAATATCTATTCAAATTCGTCCTTCTTTGTGGGAATATAAATATTACACGTGGACATTAGTGTCTGTATAAAAATAGAAACGCTCGTTTAACTGAAGGTATAAATATTATCATTGGCCTTGTCACGTGCTCTAAATTGGTGACAATAACTCTTTATTCTGTCCTTCACAAAACCTTGTAATTTCCATCGAAAGTAATCAATGTCGTCAGACACGCGCTTAGAAATCCATGCACGTTCCATAATAACTGTAACATGGTGCCTCAGGCTTGTGTCCTTGACAGGTTCAGACCGCTTCACAAATCGAGTATATGGTTAAAGAACAGAACTTATGATGGTCATAGAGAAACAATGCATTAAACTTTATGAAACAAAACAAAAATATTTTTTAAACAATTCATATTAAAGGTGTATGTTGGTTGCAGTGGAAATTGGAATACTTGGCTTTAGAACTTTTCCATTGACTTTTATGGACCTTAATTATTATTAAATTAAATTAAGTAACGCGATGAAGTAAATCAGTTTTTAAGATTTTTAAATACTTCATATTAAAGGTACGTTGGTTGCAGTGGAAATTGAAATACTTGGCTTTAGAGGATTTCTATTGGCTTTTAATATTGACCTTAATTATTATTAAATTAACTAACGCGATGAAGTAAATTAGTTTTTAAGATTTTAAAACAATTCATATTAAAGGTGTACGTTGGTTGCAGTGGAAATTGAAATACTTGGCTTTAGAACTTTTCTATTGGCTTTTATTAATCTTAATTATTATTAAATTAACTAACGCGATGAAGTAAATCAGTGTTAAATGGCTTTCGGGCAGCAATGGTTTACTTTATGTGACTAAGCCAGGTGGTTATAAATACGCTCTGTATGTATATGCGTGTATGTGTCATCATTGCTCTGGGTTTATTGGAAAGTCGTCAGCCAGACAATCCATCAAAGTCTCGTCGAGGCAAGATTACAGTAGCACCATGTCAATTCCACTGCGTCCACGAGGCCTCCACAAAGACAATACATTTATGAACAGCTGAGAGTCATAAATCATCCCCTGGTCTGTGCGCGCATCCTTGTCGAACCCCTATAAATACTAAATAGCGACACACATGTACGCATGACATTGTGACTACAATGAGATTCGTTGTTAGCGTGGTGAAATAGTCAAAGAGAAAATTAATGTAAGTTGTTTCTGATATTGTATTTAATTATATTAAGAAATGTTTGAACAATGTACTCGATTATATATATTCGGTTAACTTAGACAATATATGTTTTCAAGTTTACTACATGCATTTCCCTGCCATGCCGTATTCGAATCATGACTTGTATTGTAACAGGTTTAAATTTTGGAACAAGTGTCGTCGACATCTAATATTTTTTAAGAATGCGAGCATTCTTGTAATAATAATTATATGCAGTTTGCAAACGATCTTCTCTATTTGAAATAATTCTTCGTAAAAGTCGTTCATCAATCACGCATTTGATCGCACGCCCATAATCGTCACCACAGCAAGAATCAGGTTAAATTAATTCCTGTGAAATACCTGATTTAATATGGAGGTGTATATATTATCCTTGAATGCATAAATACTATATAGTAGTATCCCTGTTATATTCGAGGAATTGATCGTGAGACAATAACGTTCTATTCTGTTCTTTGCAAAATATGTTTCCAAATTACATCAAAAGTAATCTATATTAGACCTAATTGTAGTAGTGTGACTCCGGCACTCTCTTGGAAACGTAGATACAACATTAATTATATATTCCAATCACTAGAACAAGTTATACATGTACATGTAGTACTATCGTTATAAATGTTATGGTAGAATTCAGTGATGTATCTGTATATCTAGCGACACATAAAACGTCTATATTGTTTGATATCTCGAGAAAGCTTTAATGAAGTAAACGTCAATAGTGTACACATCTTACAGAAATAAAAACTAACTTGGCTATGTTGCTTCAAGTTGAAGTATCTTTATTTAGCTTGTGTGGCACATTGCAAGTACTCACATATATACATTAAGCAAATACTATCTTGCTATGCTGGATTTGAATGGATATAACCTTACAGGAAGGTATTTATAATGTTGACCCATTCTTCTAATATAGGACACTCTGTAATGAATACCTTATTGTAGTAAATATAATTGTATTTTTATTTTTTTCAGATGATTTTGCTTTGCGTCTTCGTTGTCCTGACAACCGTCGCTTTTGGTATTCAGCAAGATGGGTCTGTTACATCACCGAGCCGACAACCAGTGCCCAGACCTCAGATACCACAACCAGTGCCCAGGCCTCAGATACCACAACCAGTGCCCAGACCTCAGATACCACAACCAGTGTCCAGACCTCAGATACCACAACCCCTACAGCAACTGCTAAAACCAGCAAATACTACTACTGAATTCCAGAACAGTTCAGGGACATTACGCCGGTCTGAGTCGCCTCAGATAAGAAGAATGTATATTTACAAGCCTTTTCCAATTCCTCAAATTCGACCTCCAAATGTGAAGTACAAGGTAACTACTACACATTCTGGAACCATGCCCAACAATATAAATTCCGTTGCCAAGAACGTAATAACAGAAAGGTCCAGACAATATAACCAGGTTCCCAAACCACTTGTTATGGCCAGGGGACCTCTACCGGGCAAGCTCGCTGCACCACAGGATATTAACGTCGACCAATCCAACGTGACGTCACATGGTCGCCATATGACCAATCTCCGGTCAACTATTACCTCCCCTGGATACCCCGAGCCTACGCTCCACAATGAAACTAAAGAGAAACATTACACGAAGTATGAGTTAATGCAGAAGCAACTGATGGAAATGTTGAAAAGAATTTTGAACCCTCTCAAATCTATGATTTCCAGATCGCACCAATCGTCAGGACAGCAACCTGCTAACCAACGTCAACTAGTGAAAGACGCGAGGGCACTTTCTAATTTGTTGGCTAAACTCAAGCAAGGTGACCAGTCATTGCTTATGCGACGCCTGCGAATCACTCCGTCGATTACCAACCAACATAGACAACCGGATATACGAGCACAGAAGCAGCGGCAAAAACGTCTGGCACAACAGCGGCAGCAACGTCTGGCACAACGGCGACAGCAACGTCTAGCACAACGGCGACAGCAACGTCTTGAAGAACAAAGACAACAGCAACGTCTTAAAGAACAAAGGCAACGTCTTGCACAACAACGGCAACGACAGCAATGGCGTCAACAAAAGCAACGACAACCGTGGCAAGGATGGCAACAACAACACTTGCAACAACGACAATTCTGGCAACGGCAACGGCAACGACAACAACTACAACGACAACGACAACAACGGCAACCAAACCAACGACTGCATCAGCGTTATCAAGTACTGCAAAAACAAACACAACAACAATACCATCAGAATCATCTACGCATTGACCAACCTAAACATCGGCAGCACCAGCAGCAGCATCAACAACACAATATAGTTTCAAGATCACTTACATTAGATCATGAAGGCAATTCAAAGAAATACGACCAAAGTAAGTCTCCACGGGTATTTGATCAGTTTCGGAGTTGGATACTGGCTTATACTGAACATCGATCTCGTCAACTGCTGAAACAAATACACGGAACAGACGAACCCACCAGCTCCAATACCAGAAGCAACATTAACCAATTTTCCAAAATGTTTGGCCTTGATACTATCCACAGTTTATCCATATGAAACTCATCAAAATAGACAGAGAATATGAGTTGGTGCGACAGATAAGAGACCTTTCACGGTGAAAACGAAATCCTTACACGATAGACTTCATGTGTATTTCCCCTTATAGCTGCAATTTGTAATACTTTATTTCCGGCATTATCTATTTATTTTAGATTATAGTGCTTTTTATGTGATATCCAGGAACAGACGGTGTTGTCTTTGTAAATATAGGTGTAATATTTTCAGCATCTCGTGTATTTGTTCACGAGTACAACACGGCGCTAGGTTGAAGTCAGAACAGTATATATATACTAGGCATGTGTATGAATGATGCGAAGCGACTGTATTTATTCATGTGTGTAAGACAATAAATCTAATTATGTAATACGACAGCCTTTTATGGGGGTTTACGCTTTTTCCATTGTATTTAATTGTGGATTATTTTGCAATAGGCTGCGTAAGTTGACACGAGATAGCCCGAGATTCATTCAATATCCGGTGACATAAACCGGTGAAACACCTAAATGCGCTACACATTGACATTACGATTCAGACGGCATTCATAGCAACCGTCAATATTATTCCTGTCACCGGAAATGACCCTGACGAGACTTACACCCCCTATATGTTGTAGCAGTCCCATTGCGGTGAGATTGTCAGAAACAGCGTACGGCACGTGGCACTGTGTGAGCACATCTCGAATTATAAGGGTTCTTATACCCTCACTGAGAAATGTATTAGATTTCCCTCTCAATCGGGATACATAGGATATCACCAATCTCATTCAAATCAGATCTCAGCCAGAACGGAGCGAGTGTCACATATATCTGTTTGAGCGTTAGTTTCGGATCTGATTTTAATGAGAATGAGGATATCACCAACGTCACGTGAACCAATCAAATCAAACTATTGGACATGGAGACAAGATAAACGCTTATAGAACAATCAACGATCAATTTATATTACTTTTCGCGAAATCAAGCTCCCTTGAAAGTGTCAGTCAAGCCTTGCAACATGTCAATCATTCAAAGACGCCAATCAAAAAACAGCGTCGACTTAGCATTATCCTGTTGACAGTTCTGCCATGAACATAGTTTCACCATATCATTTCTATCTGAATACTAATTAGTTACCTGCCCTTGGAATAACTTACTACGATGTGTTTGTCGGATATCTCTATAGTATAGTAATCAAGTCACACCCACCTTTAAGCACTGCTGTGTCCTGATTGGCTGAAGTGTACTGTCACTAACTGGGAGATTGACAGCTTACGCGACATATAATCTTGTAATGGTTTTCTATGTTTCCAAGACAGCTACATGTCAAGCAAATAGCTAGAATTTTATTCCTATTAATGATTAACTATAGGTAGTTAGTAGACAAAGATAATAAACAATCAATTTCCTCTAAATATATTTATTTTTTATAAGAATCTAAAATTATTAAGTGTATTTGAAAAATACTATTGACTACACAGCAATGTTTGGGTTATTTAATAAATACGATTACACTTAATTACAACTGTGATACAATGACCGCATGTGCCACTGTTAGATGGCAACCGATAAGAAGATTATATAAATAGGTACATTAATAATATTAAAAACAATAGGATATCATTGTACATCTCTCACGCTCGCTTTCATCTCGTTCTCATTATCTCGCAGACACACGTACGCACAAATTGACAGAATTACAATAAGGAAATGATTTGTGAAAATAGTTTCACAAACAATATCCTTACTGTAATTCTGTCAATTGTCATATATGACATTGATAATATGCAATGTTGATACATTAATCAGGGAGTTACATGGAAACACCACGAGATGGGCAATTCATTGCGCATTTGATCTATGCGAATTACATGTATAAAGATTCCTCAAATCATTACTCAATATGTTTACTTTAACAAAACCGCTACATTCTATATATACAAAATCGTGTAGCAGGAAGGGGGATGGTGAAGTTCACGGGAATCACACGAAAGTGCTCATTGAAACATGCATTGTGATTACATGTAAAAGTCATATCATCATCCAGATTTAGTTCAGATGGTACAGTTCAACCTTGCTAAACTATTCCCATGGCACAATACAGAATAGTTGGCGTGTCATTTTGTTCTTGTCAATGAAATGTTATTACGTGTTATGTATGACCGTATGACCGTCTTTTATATTCAATGTGAAATTCAGGGGCCCTATTCTCGAAACGGCAATCTTAACGATTCTTATAATAATATGTCTACCAACTGTTCTTATGCTAAGAAGTTTGTAAGAACGTTTTGAGAACAGGCCCGCAGAACTATCCTATAGGAAACAGCGTAACTGAAGGTAACCCTAACTCGGACATTAGCAATGCCAATGGTGTAGTCGATGTATAAGCGGCTGACGTACGGTTAGATCGCTTCGTACAGGAGATTCCATGACTGTTCTGAATGTCACCTATTTCGGAAACATGGGATTTACCCCCGTGACTTGGAAGAGAATACGCTGTTGCGTACCAGAAGACTGGGGTTGAGAGGTCATGGTATCGTATTCTGATTGGCTGTCTCTTCTAGGTGCAGCAGGACCAGATCGTGGCACATTTCGTGGTACAGTTTGGTCCTGCGATGCCGCCATTCCACTGAATCTAGGCCTGAATGTAGTTCTCCGAGCTGACATCTGGGCTTGGTCCGGATGTGCCATAATCGTCCTTCCCCGTTGGCCAGGAAACCTTAGAACATACAGTTGCCGCGAGGTCGATCTTGTCCGCGGATATGATCCCTGTTCTTGCGGATATGATCCCTGTTCTTGCGGATATGATCCCTGTTCTGTGTATGTTGCTGGTTGTGCGTGTGTTCCTGCCTGTGTGTAGGACCTTTGCGAATAGGGCGATTGTTGAGGGTATGACCAAGGTCTGAACCTGCTAGCGTACACCGGAAACCCTCTGCTCTGCTGTGGAAAGCTTGTGTACGGTAACTCCTGTCCTCGCCGCAGATCGGGAAGTTGCATTGCGTATGGATTCAAGACCTGGTTTCTGTGTGGCTGTTCCTCAAACCTCGCTCGTTGTTTTCTACGAAGTATACGGTATCTCGTGTTATCAATTGCGTTGGTTTGAGAGGATCGAGCAGGTTGTTTGGGGAATGTAATGTTTTCTATTGTCTGCCTAACTGGTTCTGTTCTGGTTGTTAGCAGTAGCTTATTACGGTTTCGTATGGCCGTCTTTGACTTAATTTGATAAGGGGAAGTAATTCTAATTAACCGTCCTTGGGATGTTTTAAAGAACATGGTCTCATTGGAAGCTGGTATTACCAGTAGCTGTCTGGGGTTAGTTGAACCAAAAGCCTTTGCTTGGCTGGCAATAGGTGTACTATCAATTACGTTGATTACACCTGCTACTGCTTCTGCTGGTCCATCAGCTAGAGGCTGCAACACAGTTGGTTCTGATGGCGTGTCAGATATAAACCCGTTGACGTCTTTCTGCGAGCTTCCGTCTCTGGTTGGCTGGATGACATTCAAATTTGAATTTGAATTAAGTTCTAAGCTTTGTCCGTATGGTGAGTATATCTGATTTGGATAGTTGTTACTGGTGATACTTGTACGTATATTAGTCTCGTGTTCAATCCGTGGAATGATGTCGGAAGTGTGAGGAAATATTATTCGCTTAAGAGCAGTTCCTTCCACCGGTTCCAGCTGATTCGTGATTCCAGCATTGGTTGAATCAACTTCGAGTAGGGTTCCTTTAGTTACTTCTGTTAGTGACACCCCTGTGTCAGGAATCATACGTAGACTGTCTGCCTTTGTTCCACCGGATGTTAACGCTGAAAGCACTGGCAGAGTGACAACAGCTGGTGTGTCTGGACCTGGATATGACGGGGATATGTCCATAGAGCCTGACACTGTTAAGATCGTAGTTGGAGAACCTGCCTTGTTCTTCATCTCGTTCTCAGTAACTGGCAATGTTACTCCAGTCTGTGCTTGGATTCGACCCTTTGCAATGTTTCTCAGAGCGCACGAACACACTGGAGGTGAATTTCCGCCATTTGTAATTTCGGGTGATTGCTGAGAAATTCTCGATGTTTGTTGATTCTGTCCATCGGATTTATGATGATGATGATGGTGATGGTGGTGATCTATTTCTGGTACTGTACTAGCCGATTGTCCCCGAACGTTCGGCAAACGTTTGGAGTTACTGCGCTCTTCACCAAACTGAGACATGGCATCGTTTTGGGGTAATATTCCGATATAATTCGTCTGTGGCCTATTTTCTATGAACTGCTTGCTGCTTAGTATTTCGCTAGCGTGTCCCTTGGCTGTTGTAGATGTCTCTGTCGGGACCATGTGTCTACTCGCTGGGAAAACTCGTGGATCTATAGATTGTCCTAGACGGCTTAATAGTTTTGCTCTTTTTTCCAAGCCTCTAGCAGCAAATGTAGGACGATCTTGTGACAAATGTTTGTCTTGCCATGATATAGACGGTTTACGTATTATTACTCTGTTACCGAGAGCGGGTATTTCGTGTCCATTATTTAATGTAGAGATTCCCCGTAGAATTCTATTTTTCTTTGCTTTTGACAACAGTATTAGCTTGCGAAGAACATCAGCAATATGATGTGGGTCCCTGGGTATAAGTCCAATTGATGATACTATTCGTGGGTTAGACGATACTATTCGTGGGTTAGATGATACTATTCGTGGGTTAGATGATACTATTCGTGGGTTAGATGATACTGTTCGTGGGTTAGATGATACTATTCGTGGGTTAGATGATACTATTCGTGGGTTAGATGAAGGAATGCTTCTTATTCTATAATTCATGGCGGTTCGTCCTTTTGGTATCTTCAAGTGTTGTAACCCGGGACGGCTCCGTCGTTCAGTGTTGAGACTCGCTGGGAGTTTCTGTCCGTTGGTGTCTGCATTGTTATATAATCCTCGTATAATTTGATTGTTCTTAGGCTTGGAAATTCCGTAAATATTGCGAAGGAGATCAACAGCATGCTTTTGATTAGTGGGCATGTTGTATATCGAATATTTGGACAACCTTCTATTCGGGAACTTTAGTAAAGAACGACTAAGCATTTTGGACAATAGCGCATCAGGGATTGAAGATAACTTTGGAGGATATATTCGGCCTGGTGACGTTTTTCTATTATTGTTTTTTATTGAAACCTTTCTGGGAATGCCAGATTTCATGGGCTTTTGATATCGCATTTGCGTCTTTGATCGCTTTGAATCAGATGAAGGAGTGACAATTCTGTTCTGAGATAGTAAATTACGTGTTGGTCTGCCCATCATTTGGCCTCTGCTTGACATAGCAGGTTGCTGGGTGCCCTTCCCGCGTAGCGTGGACTTTAGGATCATATGTCTACGTCGTCCAGTCATTCCATTAGGATTCATGCGAGTATTTACAATTTGATTTGGTAATCTTACCGTCTGTGGAGTCATAGTGTTAACAGAGTGTGTGTGAAGGATATTGTCCATGTTGGATGGTACTGAAGGAGTTTGTGTTTGTACGCTATCTCCAGTAACAAGATTACTTGTGTAGTCTCCGTGTTTCTCGTGTTTATGATTGTGCATGCGTGGCATTTCTTTGGGGATAATCTGTAGTGATGGTTTCGTGCTTGGCACATCTACAACAGCTCGTTGCATAGCGATCTTAGGACTCAGTTTAAGAGGGTTTGTCATTCTTACATTATAAATAGATGTTGGTGTTTGTGGAGATGCTACGTTGGATTGTACCTCAACCAGGGTCATGAGGTCTTCTGTTTGAATGGTGTTTTGCTGGGGAATCTGATCGAGTATTGCCGATATCTCTCCACTAGGCATGATCGGTTGTACTCCATTGACAGCTGAAGAAACTACCTGTGCATTAGAAGCTTCTGATGGATATGCTGCATGTTGATGTGGTGTGTTGGACACTCTGATGTCGGAACTGGAAGGAGTAAAGGTACCAATAATGCTCTCCTTGCCGATTCCATTCGTTGTCATGACAGATCGTTGAAATTGGCTTATCCGGTTAGACATGACTTCTGCACCAGAACCAGATGGTTGCGTGGCCTGCGTAGAATCATAGGTAGCCAATGGTTGTTTCTGAAGGCTACCGTCAGCGAGACTATTGGTAGCTAGTGATTGTTCCTGACGGATGCGGTATGTAGGATCAGCAGCAACCAGTGATTGTTCCTGAGGGCGACCATCTGTACGACCATCGGCAGGTCGTGATTGTTCTTGAGGGTTGTCGTATGTGATACTATTTACAGCTACTGATTGTTCCTGAGTGCTACCGTATGTAAGACCATCTAAAGCTACTGGTTGTTCCTGGGGGTTGTCGTATGTGATACTATTTACAGTTACCGATTGTTCCTGAGGGCTACCGTATGTAAGACCATCTACAGCTAGTGGTTGTTCTTGAAGGCTGTCGTGTGTAGGCCCATTGGCAGCTAGTGGTTGTTCCTGGTGGTTGGCGTGTGTAGGCCCATTGGCAGCTAGCGGTTGTTCTTGATGGTTGTGGTGTGTATGACCATTGGCAACTAGTGGTTGTTCCTGGTGGTTGTCGTGTGTATGACCATTGGCAGCTAGTGGTTGTTCCTGATGGTTGGCGTGTGTAGGCCCATTGACAGCTAGTGGTTGTTCCTGGTGGTTGGCGTGTGTAGGCCCATTGGCAGCTAGTGGTTGTTCCTGGTGGTTGTGGTGTGTAGGCCCATTGGCAGCTAGCGGTTGTTCCTGATGGTTGTGGTGTATATGACCATTGGCAGCTAGTGGTTGTTCCTGGTGGTTGGCGTGTGTAGGCCTATTGGCAGCTAGTGGTTGTTCCTGGTGGTTGTGGTGTGTATGACCATTGGCAGCTAGTGGTTGTTCCTGGTGGTTGGCGTGTGTAGGCCCATTGGTAGCTAGTGGTTGTTCCTGGTGGTTGTGGTGTGTATGACCATTGGCAGCTAGTGGTTGTTCCTGATGGTTGGCATGTATATGACCATTGGCAGCTAGTGGTTGTTCCTGGTGGTTGGCGTGTGTAGGCCCATTGGCAGCTAGTGGTTGTTCCTGGTGGTTGTTGTGTGTATGACCATTGGCAGCTAGTGGTTGTTCCTGGTGGTTGGCGTGTGTAGGCCTATTGGCAGCTAGTAGTTGTTCCTGATGGTTGGCATGTATATGACCATTGGCAGCTAGTGGTTGTTCCTGATGGTTGTCGTATGTAGGCCCATTGGCAGCTAGTGGTTGTTCCTGATGGTTGGCGTGTGTAGGCCCATTGGCAGCTAGTGGTTGTTCCTGATGGTTGGCGTGTGTAGGCCCATTGGCAGCTAGCGGTTGTTCCTGATGGTTGTGGTGTGTATGACCATTGGCAGCTAGTGGTTGTTCCTGGTGGTTGGCGTGTGTATGACCATTGGCAGTTAGTGGTTGTTCCTGATGCTTGTCGTGTGTAGGCCCATTGGCAGCTAGTGGTTGTTCCTGGTGGTTGTGGTGTGTATGAGGCTGTGTCTGTGGTGGAGGGTAGGTTATCAACTCAATGATAGGCATGTGGGAAGAAGGTGGCAATACTGACGTCGACAGATCGCTGAGACCTGCTTGTAAGGTTTGCTGCTCAACGACTGCCGTTCTAAACCCATAGGCGCTCCGAATTATGACGTTCAGAATCACTGCACGGAACCATTGCAGAGTCTGTAAAAATACAGAATAACGCGATATTAGATTCTGCATTAATAGTGTGCACATATATAACGACAATAATATATTAGCATTACTGTTTTTAGTCATAATGGCCACTCGTAGTCAGATAGATTACTGAGCCAAGGTTTGCTTATAACTATTATTGTATGTACGTGTATAACTATATTATTGGGCCATGTGCCGCTTGATATATCTGTACTGTTCATGTAAGGCAATAAAATGCATTGGATAAATGTATGAATAGTTTGAACTTTATAGGAATAATATTGCAAACGATCATATCTATTATATCGCTTAAAGGCATAATATCACAGATTAAGTTGTCGTTTTGGACCGAATTGGAGTTTAAAATGCAAAGTACATGCTTTACATATAATCGCCTCTGTACTTCAAAATATGTTTTACCGCTGTAGGATTGGTAAAATTCCATTGCAGTTTACACTTCCTGGTATAACCCGAATAAATACCGTAGAATCTCCTCTACTTTCTTGACTAAGGGATCGAGATAACTCTACTCATTGAACACGGTCAAAGTAATCTTTCGCGACCATTGTCACCAGTATGAGTCGTAACTAATTAATAAACAGTAATAAACATTAAAATATTGATAACTAGTGAAACATGTGGAATAAGTAAGTGTTTGCATAAAGTACTTGTGTAGACAAAGCAAATTTATTTATTTTCAGGTAAAACCGTGCTAGACCATTATTAGGAATGTAACGATGGATCAAACTATCGATATATCGCGATAGTGAGTGGCCCGATAGCAATACATCGATAGCAATTTGAACTATCGATTGTTTCCATCGATAGTCCATCAACTATCGATAGTTTCGATAGTGTACTATTTTTAAATACTAAGACCAAATTAGTTGAAAACACTCGAGCGGAGTGGGTATTTCATGAATTTCACAAGTTTAATGAAAATGTGTTTCAGAGAAATGTTATTTAACAAGATTTTGAGGTTTAGGATTAAATCAAATGATAACAACGCACTATTGTCGTGCATTTTATTCACTAAATACCAGTTGTACGTACATTAGACACTATATTACAAATAATTAACTATATTCAAGAGCATGTTTAATGGGTTTTTTAAACTATAGCAATAGTATTGCAATAGTAGCACAACTATTGCAACACTATCGCAATAGTGTTTTCAACAATCGCAATACTATTGCAAAATTAGAATTGGCCTCGATAGTCACCCCTAACCATTATATAGGTAAACCATCTGTGATATTATGCCTTTAATGCACACAGAAAACATTCGTGATACAATTGATATGTATTTTCACTTCATAAGCATGAATTGGTGTTTCCTTCAACCTGGACCCGAGATTACGAAACTTTATGAGTACGATTTCATTCTCAAGCTCAGATTTACAATGGGGATTTGTGAACAAAACATTGGGTTGAGAATGAAATCGTACTCAGAAATGTTTCGTAATCTCGGGGCCTGGACAATATCAGACACTTTGCAGCATACATATCATAATTTGTTTTGTTTTTGTGTTAATAAGAACATATACTTTTAACAAATAACAGTTAAAGAACTGACGTATGCTAGCCTAGGAGTATATGAATACACAGGAAATGTTAAACAGTGCTGACTTATTAGAGAAGTATATCAGTAGATATTTGAACTTAATTTTAAATATTACTTTGGCTTTTGATACACATACAGCTAAATAAATATTTAAATTTCTCAAAGGTTTCGACATTTCAGATTCAATAGCATTGATAGATGCATGAAAACCTGGTTATTTTGTGATAAATGAATGTATTCGTAAAATGTAAATCAATATTCATGAAAATTATGAACACCTTATAGGAAATGGAACACATTCGAATTTAAACGTCGAAAATAAATAAAATGTGCATAATGTACTCACGTGCCGTTGAGCATACATAGCTGGTTGCAGACACACGTACTACTATATTATGCTGTCATTCACAAATCTCTGTTTATATACGAGTGTTACATAAAAAATAATACCCGGAGGTATCCGTCACGTTTGACCTCACACCGGACCATGTCAGGGAGTTGTACTTCAGGGTCATTTGTTACTGAGCAGCGTAGTATTCTTCAGCAGGGTAGCCGTGTTTTCCCTTGGACTGCTATAATTGATAGGTATAGCATGATCAATCAGATGGTATCATTTCATCGACGATCAGAAACGTGTACTGTCGTGCATCGTGATGGAAGGCTTTATTCCCTTATGTAATAATACGTGAGACTAATCCGCACTTGAACACTCGCGCTGATCGTCTTACGTGCAATGGAAATGGAGAAACAGATATGAATATGCAGTATGGTGTTTGTTTGTTTGTGTGTGTGTGTGTGTGTGTGTGTGTGTGTGTATGTGTGTGCGTGTGTGTGTGTGTGTGTGTGTGTGTGTGTGTGTGTGTGTGTGTGTGTGTGTGTGTGTGTGTGTGTGTGTGTGTGTGTTTACTCCCAAACATTATCTAGGTCTTTCCACATTGACAATGGATATAGTGTCTATTTCAAGTATTTGTATTAATCCATTTGTATTTCGTTTCAGGTTTAAGTAGACAAATGTTCAGCTATGTGCCGTTCAACGTATAGGTGCGACAATTTTTAAGAGCCACACGTGAATATTTCAAAGTGCTTCACTTACATCTATACATGCCTACCTGAATCTACTTGTCACCCTTAATTTGATAGAGGAGATACGTAGCTGTACCCGCCAGCCCTCCAATACATCAATGTTGTAAGAATGTATTTTGAAAAATAACAATTCGTAGTTATTTGATAGACCAATTAGGAAGCAGGACAAAACGGCCGAAAATCTGGGATTACCTTCTCGAGAATCGTTTTGTATCATCTTATTCATAAACTCTCGCGGTATAGTAGTATTTGTTTCTATCATGAGTGGGCATTGCGCTCTCGCGTCTACCATGCACGTGTGTTGTGGAAACGCGAGATTTGACAAAAGGTCTGTATTATCCTATTATGTGGCGCGCGTGGCTTCAGTGACCCGTATGTCAAATGCTGAAATACCACGATATATTTCTGGCCTTCCATTATATCGCTTCACGATTAAGGTCACGTGACGTTTCGAGGGCACAGGTAGAGCTCCGTGTTTAATGTCCACACCCAATCCGTCAATAATGAGCATTTCTATTCTGTATACATACATACCCCCATACCGCTCTCTATTCTGTATACATACATACCCCCATACCGCTCTCTATTCTGTATACATACATACCCCCATACCGTGCTGTCTGTACGTAGGAAACTGAACAATTAGAAACAGGATTGGATATAGCCTAGGTGGCGGGTATTTTCTGAATTATTTCAGGGAGTTTTGTTTTCTCAAACTCTAGCAGCCCATACAAAAAAAACTACACAATATTTGTAATTTCCAGTGGCACAGGTGAGATTATGTTCATTGAGGATGTTAGAATATTGGTGTAGACAAATATATGCCGTCGATGGCGATTTTTATTTTTTATATATTCTTTTACATTGTTTGGGGACAGAATTTATTTTCAATAAAAGTACATTAAGAAAGTACATATATTTTTTTTAATAATGGCCTGATTCAAGTAGTGCCTGTGCGTAAACTTTCCAGTCGCGGACATCGCTGAGTACGAGATTTACTTGTGTACCTCATGCATGTTTGTTTCTGTGCCTCTTCTTTCTACGTTATTAATATGCCCTTGTACCACCGTGGATAAATAGAGTTAATAACTTGACTTTGGTAACCTGATCTCAAATTAGATATGTGTAGAAAACTGAAAATGCTATGAATAAACTAAACATATTTATTCGATTGTTGTTTATCATTTAACGAATTTGTACTTCAGTTTATTTAAATTTCACAATGTTGATTCAATTATGTTTTGAACATCTATTTACCATCGATATATCTAATCTAACACTAGTATAGGATATTGCAAGATAAATGTCCTATATATTTTGTTCTTAATAACCACTTCTTCTTCTTCACCCAGTTAAAGAAAGTCCACCTCATTAAAGTTTATGTCGGTCCCCAGTTCACAATTTGTTACCATGCAGATTTGTTGAAGAATTTTATCTCAACAACATTTTGTACTGAAAGCCCAAGTCTTCCTCGTGTTAATGGTATTAACCTTATAAATGGGTCTACTGATGCGATTTAATTCGCTTTGTGAGATTCATTCCTATAAAATTCCGTGTTTGGTCTTAGGTGAGAGTAATCGAGCGCAAAGCTATCAGAGATGTATTATAGGTTATTCGCATTGTCCAAGTAGCGTTATATACCAGATATGTTGCCATGGAGACACCGTGGTACCATGACGAGAGTTGGACATAAAACGATAAGTCCTGGCGACATACATAAATTTATAACTCGGTGTGTGTGTGTGTGTGTGTGTGTGCGCGCGCGCGCGCCTGCATGCGCGTGTGTGTTGCGTGTGATCGAGCTGCGTTTGTGTTTGTGTATATCTATATAATTATGTGTGTAGATGTGTGTAGATGTGTGTGTGTGTGTGTGTGTGTGCGTGTGTGTCCTTTGTGTGTGTGTGTCCTTTGTGTGTATGTGTGTGTGTGTGTGTGTGTGTCTGCGCATGTGTGTGTGTGTGTGTGTGTATGTGTGTCTGCGCATGTGTGTGTATGTATGTATGTGTGTGCGCGTGTGCGTGTCCTTTGTGTGTGCGCGTGTGTGTAATTAAACAATCACTATCGGATGGAAGAGAGAGAGAGAGGTGGGTGAGAATAACGGAATAATTTAAGGAAAATAATTCGAGAAAGGAAAGACAAATAGAAGAAAGAGATCAAGACTACGCCAGTGGAAGACACTTAGAGAGGAGAAGGGAGAGAGATGGACAGAGCAAGAGAAAGTGTGTGTGTGTGTGTGTGTGAGAGAGAGAGAGAGATAAAGAGAGAGAGAATGTACGTGTGGGTATGTGTGTGAGAGAGAGAGAAAGAGAGAGGGGAGAGAGAGAGAGGAGGGAGAGAGAGAGAAAGAGAGAGAGCGAGAGAGAGAGAGAGAGAAAGAAGTATAAAAAGAGCCCACCGCCCCCCTGCTCCACCCTGTGCCGTTAGTCAGCGACATTAGTTCCGCTTGTTTTCCGTGTTCGAGTCTCCACTGAGGACGCACTGTACCCGTTACCTCACCCCGGAACCACCCCGCTAACCTCTGATACTTGTGAACACGCGATACGAAGAAATTCATTACTGTAATCCCATAATTCTGAAAGCTGATCTACTTCTGACTATAGGACCTCTGTTAACCCTACGCCCGACTAACCTCTGTAATGACGCCTGGGTGGTTGCTCTCAATCCGTGCACTGGGCCATCATCGCTATCGCTATAATCGTCTTCTCTTACCTTACACCACCCCACCCCCACCCACCCCTCATATCTCTCTCTCTCTCTCTCTCTCTCTCTCTCTCACACACACACACACACTCTCTCTATCTTTCTCTCTTTCTCTCTCTCACACACACATACCCACACACACACTCTCTCTTTCTCTCTCTCTCACACACACCCACACCCATGGCACACACACACACACTCTCTCTCTTTCTCTGTCCTCTCTCTCCCTTCTCCCTCTCCTCCCCTCTCTCTCTCCGTCTCTTTCCGTCCATGTACGCATCTCTCTATATCTCTCTTCTTCCCCCTCTCTGTCTCTCTCTCATTTTCTCCCTCTCTCCGCCTCTCTCCGTATATCTTCTGTCTCCGTATATCTTCTGTCTCCTTTGCCAGGACAGGTTATATATTTCGCTGCCTAGAACAAGGGTTCATCGGTGCAATGGGTGCCAGAATGTTAAAGGTCAAAGACCAAGCTGGTCCCCTGCCCCACCCGCGATCATCCCAAAGAGCAAAAAAAAAAGGGGGGGGGGGGGGTCAGGAACAAGTGAACAGTCGTCCGTCACACCTGATTGAGCATGCGCGAGAACAAACATTACCTGTTGAAAACTTCCGCTTTGAAGTTAACCTCGGTAAACAGAGGGTGCAGACTTTACTATTTCACGTAGAAATTAATCCCAGTCCTATTTCCGCCCTATCTGAGGTGTTTATTTCATAACACAATGTGATAATATGTTCCTGTTGTGGCTTGCAAGTTGATACGGTTTTATACACGCCGACAACAGAAGGTGAAACATGATTATGTTTGTGAATTGTATATTCGTCATTTTCTAACGTCCATATGATCATGAACCATGTGATATTCTACCAAATACAAATGTTTCTTCTTTATGTATTTTTTTGTGACAAATCTCGTCAAGCAGACAATTTCTGATTGAAAACTGGACAGGAATGATAATAGGTTTTTTTGGACGGACATATTTTCCATAACTATTCATTTATTCGTGTAAGGAAATATGATTATTTTAAAACATGAAACGCGACATAAAAGTTCGAATAGCATTTCGTTCGTTAAATCGGCTAGAGTAGCTTACACACTCGTACATCGTGAAACGTTTAGATGCATTTCGGATATTAATATAGCAACTCTAAATTTGGCACAACATGTGAATTGTGAATCATCCACTAAACAAATTGCGAAATGTATGATGATGATACATGACTGTTTTATAGAATTACAATGAAAGCGATGCAGAAAGCATGTACGTAGTCCACACCGCGACGATATGTTTAGGATGGGAGGATAACCCACGACAAGTGGGCTATGCATGTATTACGGAAACATATAAAGTATGGGCGTATAGTGTATACAATATACGACGTCTTATCGTCTGACAATCCTGAATGGTATACGGTGATCATGATTATGGTGTGATCATGATTATGGTGTGATCATGAATGAGTTCTTATCGACAAATACTAGTACAAATGCAAATTTGGAGCGCGCTGTTCTAGAGGTAGCAAATCTGCCTCGTAAAACTGACGTCTTGTGTTCGAGCTTAGATCATGCAATCGTGCCCGAATGGGTACCCGGTAGGATTATTATTATTCTTATTATTCCTATTATTATTCTCGCCCCAATAAGTATATACTCACGATCTAGAGATCCGTATAACGAACATGCATACTTTGTAATTACCCCTCTGTTGCCGGTGAATTTCACTATATAATATGTTCCGTTGTCAATTTTTAAGTAAAGAGAGAGAACAATTTATTCCAACAAAATACACTAAATGACCCAATCTAATCACATTTTCACGACTAATAAACACATACAAATATCAAGGATTTAAAGAAGCTGGCAACTTGTATATATATATATACTACACCGTGCGTTATAATAAGTATGATCTCAATATACTTCCCATTCATACTATTCTATGTAGTTATATGTAGTAGGTATACTAGTATATTCTCCCACTTGATCACGTGTACATGATGCATTGTATTACTATCCTCTTGTACCACCGTCAGGGGCGGATTTAAGGGGGGCTCACCCGGCTTGGGGG
>JAVCKZ010043114.1:0-19033 GCA_034780755.1 Lepetodrilus elevatus | reverse complement strand
GAATGTATTTTGCAGTTGTAGCTAAGAACTAGTCCCAAACGACCATAAATATCTGTGATATTATGCCTTTAACATTATGAGAAATGGATCGGGCCGCCAGGCGAGTGGGAACTTCTAGCCCTGCTCTTTGTCATTCAGCAGTTTCTATTTCTGACATTTTCAATAGAATCAGAATTTTCATCAGAATATCTAGACATTTGCTGGTTCCTATCCAGCACAAATTTCAGAAACTTTAATAAATAACATGCCATATTAGTTCACTATTTTGAACATTAATAACATAGTGTAATCCAGTTCTATGCCTAGAAGTTTGTTTCTACCTGTCTATATCGATGGGTTCATTCTTGCTGTCATGTAATGAAGGCACTTGTTAGATGTTTCTAATTTTATTGCCCTGGCTTTCATCATCCCAGTGCACATCTTCAAAAATAGCCGTTCTTACGTAAGATTGATTCCATGTGACATCACATACATTGATCCAGCATCATTTATCACTTCTTGTACCAAGGTCTGGGAATGTCTCCAAGAGTCACTGCTCCACATGCAGCTAATCCACTGAGCCTCATCACCTGCTGCCTAATGCATGTTCTCTCTACACTGCTTTCTTATTATGATTTACACACAAATGTGTCTGAATTTCAGGGAAACGCTACAACCCATTCTGGATCGACGCAACCTTGATTTTTCCAAAGTGGACGTTTTTGTTGCGGACTCCAAGACTCCATTACCAATAAATTGTGACACCTTCAACTTGGCTGGCAGCACTTTACACATTAAGTCATGTAGCAAAAGTAAGTCAGTTCCCATCATTTTCACCGTCTTCTCTGCTGGAACCAAACGGCACTCTGTTCAGATGCAAGAAATTTTATTTCCAAACCTTGTAGGTACCTGATAACTTGGCAGACACAACACAGAGACATGCATCACAGACACACCACAATGCAGAGACATACAGAGATATACACAGACATACAAAGATATACATACATGCGCAGAGACATACAACATTGAGACACACTGCAACACAGAGACATACAGACACACACAGAGACATACAGACACACACAGAGAATACAACACAGACATACTGTAACACAGATACATACAACACAGAGACATACAGACACACAGAGACATACAACACAGAGACATACAGACACACAGAGACACACTGCAACACAGAGACATACAGACACACACACAGAGACATACATATAACATGGAGACACACTACAACACAGAGACATACAACACAGAAACACACTGCAACACAGAGACATACATAGACACACAGAGACATACAACACAGAGACACACTGCAACACACATACATACAAACACACACAGAGACATACATACAACATGGAGACACACTACAACATAGAGACATACAGAGACACACAGAGGTGTACAACACAGAGACATACAGACACACACAGAGACACACAACACAGAGACACACTGTAACACAGAGACACACTGCAACACAGAGACATACAGACACACACAGAGACATACATACAACATGGATACACACAACAACACAGAGACATATAGCACAGAGACACACTGCAGCACAGAGACACACTGCAGCACAGAGACATACAACTCAGATACATATAGACACACACAGAGACATACAACACACACACACACACCCCAGAGACACACAGAAACACACAACTTGGACACACAACACACACAACATACACACACAACAGAGAGACACAGAGACACACAAAGACACACTATTTCCTATCAAAGAATATTACAATGTTCTACTTGTATTATTTTCAGATTGCACATTATTATTAATTCTATGTATTATTGTTATTATTATTATTATTATTATTATTACTATTATAGAGTTACAATTATTGTCATATACATATTGAACAATAAACCAAACAGTAATTATATTCAACATTTTTGGACGTCTAACTTCTTGACATGAATCTAATGTTCATCACATATCTTTGATACAAAAGCTATATTATATGCCTTGTATGTGAAAGGTTCCTGTGTGCGCACGTAGATGAGTGTAGCCAGATGATGGGAGATCTAGCTGTAGTGGCCATCACTGGGCATGATACAGTGCTGCTGCTTCAATATCTATATCTATATACTGCAACATCTCAGTGTAGTGTATTGGCCACTGGTGGAATATGTATATTTATGTGTCTGTGGCACACAGAGCTGTCATGTCAAGAGCGGTCTGATTGATTGCTATATCAGCACCGGTGGAGATGCATACCCTCCCAGCCTAAAACACTTCCCTGCAAGTTATCTCAAATACAATCGATTCACTGGGCTTCATAACACACATTCTGTCAAATCAAACAAACACTGATCATGTTTACAGCTTCACCCATTCAATAAGATGATAAATTCCCAACAAATCGGATCAGTTTGTTATCTCGTACGTTCCTAAGTGACTTACTGATGGTCTGTAATTAAAACAGTATTGCCGATCTGGCTGACCAGTCGACGCTCGCTCCGCGGAGTGCTGATGGAGAGCCAGGGAAGAGATTGACAATTGAACTTATAGATTACACTCCGTGATTGAAATGGATCACCTTGTGTCCCCTCCCCCCTGATCCACTCCCCACACCCCCCTCCAATCTCCCCGTGCCCTCATACAACTTTTATAGTGGGGCGTCCAAGCAGAGAGCGAGGTTTTCCAGCGTATTGGCCTGCCACTGTATCAGACGGAGTGTACGGATGTGCGCCTGTTCCGTAGCGCCGCAATCAATACCTGGCTCCTTTATTGACTATCTGTCGTAGATTCTCCGCCGGAGATCACCAGAAGCTGCCTAAGAATTTTCTCAACTTAATGGACCAAAGCAGGCAATTGGCACCACTCGCATGTAGTAAAAGTAAATGCTTGTCTTTCATAAACGGGACCTTTAAATCCGAGGTAATTAATCGGGTTTTAATCGCATTCCGCTCAGGGAATGATTGTGCAGTTTTGTTTCCGGAACAGCACCTCGAACATAGCGTTACACATTTTCGGAAGAATTGCTTTGGAGTAAAGTAGCAAAGTCTGAGGAGTTACATCTCTGGAGAAGGCCTAGTTGCTGGGAGGACAAGAAACTGAGAGGTGCGTCGTTGCCAATGTCGTCAAGACCGCGTACAGCTTCATTCCTATTGGTCGATCGTCACTGTCTTCTCAATGAATCTATCCCCATGCTGTTCTGATTGCGTACATACATACATTTACAGAGATCTTAAACTCGGCTACAGTAATGAACTATTGCCAATGCATGGAGTTCTATCTGGGACTACCAAGAAAGTCTTGATTTCCACGGACTTCTGTGTACATACTTTGGACCCATGTGTTAGTAAGCAATGTAACTTGGCATCGATTTAGTGAGGATGGAAGAGTGGAGTAAATATGCTCCGTTTATTGTGGATATATTCGCAGAAGAGTTCCAAAAAGAAGGTAGATTTTGGTGTTGTATTGTAATTAATTATCAGGGGAAAATCTTTGCACTTTTAAATGAAACGTTATATCCAGGAAATGGGAAAACGAAAATGAGCATAGTAAGGATGTGTTATTTGTCTTGGATTGCTTGCAAAGATATCCATTTCCAGATAATGTTTTGTTTTTCCATCACCATATGATAACACCTGCATGACTTATGTTACAAAACTCATCCCAACAAATTATGTTGCAGCTGAAAAGTCTATGCCACATTCGAGTCTTAATTAATGCGATTTGAACCTCCAGATGTCTAATAACATTAATAATCGAACATATATATTTATTCAAATACACATTGACTATACAACATATAATCATCTTTATGACAACATCGAATAACCATGCAAAACAATTCGACTTGCAACTTGGTTAGAAGAGAATTTGTCTTTCATAGTTGAGTTCCCGTGTCGGATATTTCAAATTGGAAACATTGTGCTGCTGGAAATGATTTGACATTCTTGTAGCAGGCGATTCAATATCTCTTGTGAGGAAACAGGACTCATTAAATATTCATGCACCCCTGTTGATACACTTGCAGATACAAGAAAAGGGCAAAGGTTACTTCAGCTCTTCAAATATTGAAGAGTTCCACATTATTCTATTAATAGAGGGTGTTGATTACTATCCTATTCCTGTCTTTCTACGATATCGCTGAGGTAGAACTTAATTCTGGGATGTCTGTCACAGACACAGATCTCTGTCCCTCCATACAATCACATTGTCCTACAGAAATTGTTCTACAGAAATTGTTCTACAGAAATTGTTCTACAGAAATTGTTCTACAGATATTGTCCTATTGTCCGTTTCTTGATGGAAAACATCCACACTATGGTGTCAAGAACTCATTAACACTTTTGTTCTAATTCAATCATTTCATTGTCCATGAAATCATTATGTAATCCATTGATTAAAAATCTCTCAAAGATTATTTATAAAGAAAATAATCATAATCTTCCTTAGTGTTCAGTTAGTAGTAAAACACACAGACAATAAACTATTTTGACGTTTGCAGGACCCTGCTGTATTATATACAAGCACTGCACTGTAAAGAAACCCGGTTGTCATCATCAGTAGAAATGCTAAGAGGGAACAAATGACAATAGAAAACTAGATTTGTTTGTATGTCAACGATGTATGCATGCTACAGCTCATGCAGGTATTTTATCCTGAAATATGTTACATACATGCAAACAAGCATTTCACCTGTCTGTCTGTTCATCAAATTCCAACATTTGAAATTATGTATTTCTTTCTCTTGCCAGTAGAGATGTACAGAAGTTCAGAGTAACAACAGCCATCACATGCAAAGGACAATGGCTTTGATAACACACTATACACTCTTCTATATAAGCATTCAAAGCTGTTTTCTTTATTTCTTATATGTTTTCTTCTTTAAAATTCATCATGTACAATATCATCAAGAAGCCATGTGTCAGTGAAAGTATGGATGGTTTGTCTCTTGAGTAATGAATTCTCTCACTGTCTATATATATTATTCAAATGTATTATTTATGCAAATATGAATGTAATCATTTGGTTGCTAATTCCAAGGAAAGTGGCTCACATCAACATATACTATATATAGGGTCACTTACAGCTGTGAAATAGATGTGGGATTGTTGTGCTCCGGGCATTTCTGCCGACTCATATCTTGCTGTGACGTACACGTTTGTTTGATGATACGAGTGGCCCAGAATTTCCAAACATCGCCCTCGTAATATGGTGTAAAATCTGTAGATTTGAACGAAATCGCTCAATTTCAGATACAACTAGTGATGCATCTTTGTTTGCATTGTAAAAGTCTAAGATGTTTTTAATTTTTTCACCAGAATAACTTTTTCAAAACTTGGTTTCTTATTTGAACCCATTGTTATTGATGATTCACATAAAAGAAAATCAGTGAATGGTCATGAATAGATAATGTATTTTGTCTCCATAATACTTCTCCTATCCGCTATAGATAAAGCAAAGTGCATATATATGACACGCCTAGATGTCTAGGTTTTCTGGACTAGGTCATGCAATACTTATAGACTGGTTTTACTATGAATGTTAGCCCATGTAACTATGACTGTTAGCATTATCTACTTGATGATAGAATCAGCTTGAATATTTAGTAAATTCCAATTTTTTTTCCAATGATGTCTATTTTTAGTGTCCAGAATATTTGTAGGCATTTAGACTAATAGACGGTTTTAACTAATGGAAGCACTACAATATAGCTTGAAAGCTTTCAACCAGTATCAATACTGCTAAATGCACTATTACAAATTGGACATACACTGTACATATACATGCTGGTTTCACTAAGATAGTTAACAAAAACATTCACAATTGCATGTACCTACAATTGCCTATCATTATAGTATGACATTCTGAATTGAGGTAGCATTCTGTAAATTGCAGACTGAGAAATTTAGGCATTCATATGATAACATAGACATTTTGTAATTAGGTTTATTGATTTCATGTTACAATGGCCCATGCAACTTTGACATTTCCACTTTGGTTAGAAATGTCAGTAGTAGTAATATGTGTAAAAAAACTTAAAAAAGATTTCTGATTGATATTGTGAAGTCTATACTCACAGTTTGAGTAGAAAACATGGAACATTTGTGATGTCATAAAAACAGTGTAATGATGTCCATAGAAACAGTGCAATGATGTCCATACAAACAGTGCAAAGATTTCCATACAAACAGTGCAATGATGTCCATACAAACAGTGCAATGATGTCCATACAAACAGTGCAATGATGTCCATTGAAACAGTGCAATGATGTCCATACAAACAGTGCAATGCTGTCCATAGAAACAGTGCAATGATGTCCATACAAACAGTGCAATGATGTCCATACAAACAGTGCAATGATGTCCATACAAACAGTGCAATGATGTCAGGAGTCTGTCCATTGACTACTAATGAAAGTCGCAGTTGTTCGAGCACTTTTAGACTTGGTTGGTATTTTGAAATACATACAGCTGCAGAAGATCTGCAAATCTCAGCATTGCACTTGACAGGATTGCAATGTTTTTAAGCATCTTTATGCTCCTTGTGCAAGAAACCTTTTCAAATTGTGGTATTATTATAGAACTGTCAGAAGGCATGATCTTTCAATAGACATTCTGCTGGTGACATTTTCCCTGATAACTCATCATATATTCCTATTTAAGGATTTTTCAATATATGTAATAGTTATTAACATATAACAATATAGTATACCAGTAGTATCTATTGACTATTGGTATTGGAAGTATTAATTGCTATACAAGGTATTACTTATTAGGGGTCATCAAACATGCACAAACAATGGCAATATCTAATGTAAAAATGCAGCACAATATTATTTTATATGTATTTGCCAGCAGTCTTCCCCACTTTCTATGAACCTTGACAAATGTAATTCAGACTGTATGATGAACTTTGGTGCACCTATTCATGTTACTTTTAGTAAGGGCTGTAATAGTGTAGCACTTGTCACAACTAATGATATATGTCAGTGGATAACTGGGGCCTGTAAGCGTCTATCACTTGACCTGAATACCGTGACACAGACACGTTGGGTGTGTGTATATACATGTGTATTGTGCAAGTCATATGCTAAAAATATAAGATAACATTAGCATATTTCACATTATGATGGCTGGCACAATTTTCATTTTGAACAAATATTAAGTGTTTTTGTTAGAAATGCTAATTATGATTGTTATAGATTATTAATGGACTTACTTTTAATCGACAAAATACAAATAAATTGTACTTTTTACTAAATTCAACAAAGTCACAAATATGATTTATATAATTTAAGTCAACAACAGATGTTCATTCCTGTTATTCTGGAAACTTCTCATAATGAATACGATGCATATGTTTGCTCGATGTTGATATCTATTTTCATTTTTCTCGGTACCTCGTCACATGTTCCCATGGTAACTGGGTATCATATAACTTCCTGACATTTTTAGCTCCCTGGGAAGTAACGTATATGCCTAATAAACAGAATGCCTTTAATTATTCAGATGTCCCAATTTTGAAACTGCTGAAGATCTTGATGTATAGAAAGTATTAGATATAAGACTAGCAGACTATTATGTATGTATGCTTTGGAACATTTATCATCGTGCAAAACTTAATGTATTTACTGAAAAAGGTTTGAAAACCACATGAATGTTCATACTGGTATGTGTGTAGCTGTAATGTGTGTAACACATATTGTGGCTGTTGAGAAGTTATTTTAATATATCGTTGGCGGATCGATATCCATGTACCGGTACACAAGATTTTACGCAACACCTGGTCTGTGTAGCTTGTAGTACAGGTGTAAAGTGAAGCTTATGACATGACCTGTTTATCCCAGTGAAACAATAGTGCACGCCCTGATTTATGCGCGGACCACAGTACTAACAACACTTTCGTGAAACACAGGCCAGGTACCCTTCCACAAAGCTCTCTTAGCCACTAAGAGAGCATAACGCTCTCTTTGCTGATAGCTAGTACCAGTACACTGCAAAGAGTGTTATGGTCTCTTAGTGGATGAGAGCGTTGTGAAAGGATACCCAGAAGTTTACTGTCCTTCTTAAGGCCAATCCTCTCATGATTTATGAAAATCCCTATTCCTAAGGTCGGGTGAAAGTTTTTATGGGCACAAACCTGTAGCATACATATGTACTCCTTGTTTTTCAATAAACCTGATGTATTTGGAGCCAGGTGTGATATAAGTCATATGGCAAATCAACGTAGTATATTTTTTAACAGGCTTCACAGGTTTCTATGTACCAGGTATATACATAGCAGATCTTCAAAGAGCACATACTGTACTCGGATATGATGAGTGGGTATCATAGTGTTCATTACAGCTCTCTGTCACATGGAGTCGTGGTTCATGTTTGTTTGTATGCGCGACAAGCCCCAGCCTGACTACGGTACTAGGTTAGATCTGACAAACTGATATTTACCCATATAGCGGTAGATTGTAAGGCAGAGGTATGTGCTTATCTGGTCGATTTCACCACTGTATGTCAATTGCTTTGTCGATTTCATCCGGAGCTTGTATATCATACAAGTGTACCTGTGGATGCAATCAATGATCAGGCGTTGATTTCCCACCAGGTGCTAACTTATCTGTGACTACCACGTGTGTACAAATCCACTGCCAGCATCGTGTTCACTCGTTGAAGTCGGCACTGGTTGTTGTACCTGGAACGTATATCGCAGAAATCTAGTTGGTCTGAGAACACGTACATAATCTGATGGTGTGAGAGAAAACAACAAGCATTCATTAATATGGATTGTGTGTTTATTGGATCGTACTCAGCTGGATTAAATTCATGCAGAGTCAACAAAGTTGTAATTCAAGGTTGAATCCAATTAGAAGGATCGCTGTGTGAGTGTTTACAAAAAGTGTGATGCATCCTTAGGAATGACAAAAGGCACATGTCAGAATGCATCACATCCAGTAAAGGACATATTCAGTTTACGATTGAACCGCTACGGACTGAAACACGTACAAGACACCAGCAATTAGCAGAGTTGATCTTGCTGCGACACACAAGCTAGAAATGTCATCTGGCTTGCTCGAGACCTCATCAAATATTGATTCTCACTCTTTTTGTTGTTTAAAGGAATACATACTTTTATGTATACACAAGAAAGTGTGAGAAAAATTACAAACTCTACGTACTAAAATGAAAAACATTCAACAGAATGCAGTGATGTTGTACGGTTTTATGTTTACGGAATAGGTGATATCTACTGCGCTGATGACATGGCCTAGATGTAGCGTTCAACCGGGGTTATTTGTCAAACAGTTACTCCCTTATTGCCGGACAAACTTGCAGTGGAATAGTGACAATATCTGGGAAGTTCGTGAACTTGTAAAGACACACATTCTGGATTGTGTCTTTGCCACAGTTGAGGAAATGAGTGTTATTGTGATCTAGATATGGACATCAACCAACTAACCGACTTTCATCAAATTGTCCAGAACGTACATGACTGAATGTTCTTAACAGGATGTTCTGACACAACTAAACACATATCAACTGAGAACGTTTGTTCACAATTTTTGGAAAACACTTTTGTCTGGCGGTGTATTTTGCGGTGTGGATTTTGTGACACATGTGGCCCAGCACCATGAGGGTGGCTCCAATCTCCAAGGAGTTGCTCCTGCCAGAAATAGATGAAGGTAGGTGTGAATCCTGACTGTAAATACCCCTGTGTGAGACGTCGGCTGATGAGTGGAACACATGCTCCAGAGAATTGTGGTTACTGATGTCCTTCTTAAACTTCAATATTTGCATAGCTTATATTTATAAGGTTTTAATTGGAAAATGTTCAGAAATGTTCATTGAAAGGAAAAAGCAGTTTTTATGTTCTGGTTAGGATCATGTTTACTGAACTAGTTCTTGTGAAGTTTGTATGCACTATTCACTGCACTATGCACTGTGCATCATGAGCAACAAGCTCACTGTGATACAGTTCTTATCTATGAAGTGTGAGCATACTTCCTGTAATTTTTCACAAGGTGATTAACCTTACCCAACACACTCTGGGTTAGGTAAAACTAATGCTGAAAACAACTAATTTACAGTTACATCATATAGCTGATTAAAACACACAATTTGAGGATACTGCTATGAGTTTGTCTTGATACCTAGCGAGTACAATAATGTTGAATATTTCGTAGAAGAATACTGCCTCTTGCCACTGGTACTGAACAACTGAAATATAAAAATCATATGCATGTCTCTAATTGACTTCACAATTGATTAAGCTTCATTTGAAACTAGATTATCCATTTAAAATGGCTTGAGAAATGTGTTATTAACCAGATTTACTCTCAAATTTGGTTGTAAAAAGGTGAACAATCTAACTAAATTTCTACATAGTTTTTATGGTGCCCAAAGTACTTTATTATTGATGCCAAACATTCCAGTGGCATGCTGAAGTCACTTGAGTGTTCCATGTTGGTCTGGCAGTGACCTTGCGGGCCATTGGCGTCAAAGGCTAATATTTGTAAGCAGCCAGGACTTTGTTCTCCTAATTCACCAATAGTCAGCGACTTAGTGGAGCTACTGAGTAATCCATAACATGGAGGCTGCCCATCAGGCTACTGTACCAGGCTACTGTACCAGGCTACTGTACCAGGCTAATGTACCAGGCTACTGTACCAGGCTACTGTACCAGGCTACTGTACCAGGCTAGTATACCAGGCTACTGTATCAGGCTACAGGTTACTATACCAGGCTAGTATACCAGGCTAGTATATTAGGCTACTATGCCAGGCTACTATACCAGGCCACTTTATCAAGCTACTGTAATAGGTTACTATACCAGGCTACTGTATCAGGCTACTATACCAGGCTACTGTAACAGGCTGTACCAGGCTACTATACAAGGCTAATATATCAGGCTGCTATGCCAGGCTACTATACCAGGCTACTGTACCAGGCTACTGTATCAGGCTACTATACCAGGCTACTGTCTTAGGTTACTATACCAGGCTACTGTAACAGGCTACTGTACCAGACTACTGTACCAGGCTACTATACAAGGCTAATATATCAGGCTACTATGCCAGGCTACTATACCAGGCTATTGTACCAGGCTACTATACCAGGCTTTTAGACCAAGCTACTATACCAATCTATAATAAGATGTGCCACAATTTATTTGTATTAGCCACTAACACCTAGCAAATGTTTCGGATTTGGTGGTTGGAAATGTAAATGTAATTTGAACATTGGTTTTTGTCAATCTTCATTTGAAAAATCTAGGCACAGTGTTCTGTTGCACAAGACCATACGGAAATCAGCTGAACAATTTAAAAGGTTGTAATCAAATAGTTCCCATTGTGTGGGACTGACGTGCTATACAGAATGTCGTCAGTGTGCATTATTTGAACTGGCAGCCTTGCCAATTGAATACAACTAGTTAGAGCCTTGCAATGGTTGTCATTGAGACCGGGTTAACATGGTCACCGTTGTAGTACTAATTGTCACTGATGTGGTCTAACGTCCCCATCTTGGCCTCCATTTCATGATTAATACATCTACAAGCATCTGAAAGAAAAGAATTTGTTGGATGTGATTTATAGACTGTGGGCCTTGACCTGGCAGTAACCTTCTGATCCAGAAAGGGTTTTCATCTTAGTACTGGGGTATATACATTCTTAGTGTTAGGTTTCCGCTTAATAATTTAATTCCCTGGAAATGGCCAAAACGTGATGAAATATTCATCAGAATTATCATCTTCCTTACTTTATGTTGGAATTAGTCTGTGTCAGGGAAAGATACCAGCACAGTGCTAATTGATAAGTATAGATTCATGCTATCATTCATGTCATTATGTACGGTGCAAGAGGCCTTGATGGTACGTTGTAATTAAAGGTTTCTAAACGTAAGGACAACATTTCCTGTCCTGGGTTCATGAAGCTGACGACATTCCTATCCATCGACAATTTCAAGGTCTAAATTTGTCACCTGCATGTCTGATCAATTAAATCTCACTTTACCAGGCATGTCACATCCAGATGTCTCTCCTTCAGCTGGGGCTGCGGCACTTCAGTCACAAAATATCGGACAATATTGATTGCACTTGTAACTTTGCACTTTCTCAGAATGCGTAGGTCACTTGTATTACGACATCCAACTTCATTAAATAACGACGGTCTCCAAATTGCACTTGTAACTTTGCACTTTCTCAGAGCGGCTACATCCCTTGTATTATGACGTCCAGTCATTAAATGATGTCTCCAAATTGGAACCCTTCAAAGACATTCATCATGGCTAGTATTATTTTAGTGTGGGAAAGATATGCCAGATGTTGGAAGGAGAATAGAAAAATTCCGTTGACATTCTTTTCTTTCATGGATATCTTCTAGTTTATTTAAATTTGTTATTTATGCTTGTTTATTTATTTTTAATACAAATATATCTGGGCCCATATTCTCTAAACTTCATAAGTCCTAAGAAGTTTGTAAGTACTAGGAATTTACAAAACTAGATTTCTAGTTTTGAGAATACGGGCCCTGAATTTTAGCTAGAGCATCAAAGTTTCATATTTCAATTAAATGTTACAGTAAAATATTGTTTTAAAACTATGATGTCCACGTTTGCAAATTTATATCCAATCCTTTCTATTGTGGATAAAATACGTTCAAGCAAGGGTTGTAAAACTTCCTGATGCACATCCTAGGTTCAGAATAGCTCAACGAATGTTTATAATTGTTTTAAAGTTGACCGATCTGAACTGCACAAACTTTCCACTTGACATCTCTATTGTGTCTGCATTCATACACTGGTATGCTTGCCCATGATTCCCAAGTGACAATATTTGCATAATTTTTATTTCTGATTAACTCATTTGCATTGAGAAAAATTATCAAAATATTAATGTTTTCATTAAAGGAATGATTTATACATTTTTGCACGCCATAGCACATCCAACGTTTGATCAGCATCTTTCCAGAATTCTCTCTGATCAACTGTAATGATGTTGCTAGAAGATCATCACAGAACCCATACAAAATGTAATAACCAAGCAACAGATAATATCAAACTAAATTGAAAGATTTCAATTGCTATCCATATAGAAGGGTGAAGAACAGTTCTGAGCGAACATTTTGAGCACTTTATTTTGCATTTTTGTATGCATGCATGTAAGGGCAGATATATAGGAAAATGCTTCAAGCCATTGATTGCTTCAACAAGTCAATGTGACCGGTGCGACCATTTAATTTTGTTCTTAATGCACTTATTGCTCCCCTAACTCATGAAGATATGGAATTCCTGCACAATATAACGGCCCATATGTGATGGAAGAACTAGTTTTATCATTACATTTATTACAATTGGCATCTCTCAATTACAGAAGAAGATTCATCAGTTGGACATGGGTTTCTTTGACTTGATAAGTGTATTTTGAAGCCGTCAATGAAAGCTTTCTATATATGTGGACTAACAGCCCTTAGTTTACACATAATTTTGACAGTTTATAATTTTAAATTCACTTGTAAATACAGTTACCATCCATTTCCCTGAAAATAGATTTAATTCATGCATAGTGTAAAACCCATTAGAAAACTATTGATTTATTTTGAAAATTAATTAGAATTGTTTCATCATGTCTTGATTCAAAATAACAATTTATATGCTCAATCTATTTCATGGAAAGTTTCAAATCTTGGGCGAGATTTAACGTTATGAGCACAATGTCATCAACTTTCTTTGGTCAACTTCAGAAACAGGAATCTGTGTCCACAGATAATTCTCCGGAATTGATAACTTTGTAGGTCAAAATATTTGCATCAACAAGGTTCCTATTCAACTACGGGAGAAGTATTGATTCTACTAGGAAGAGACGAGAGATGGTTGGAATGTTTGCAGAAATGGATTAGGCACCTCGAAGGAGGTTGAAGGGCAAAGCCAACAAATTCGTAAAATTGCTCAGAAATTGCATATTTTCCGATTTTATACAAGTGAGAAAACTGACTGCCCGAAGCCTTTGTATCGTGTACAAATATTCACAACTTGATGGGGAAATATTGATGCTCATCAATTCTGATTCAAAAAGGTTTCTCTGTGGTATGACTGTAAATGGTAGTGTGTATTTTGCCAGATTGGTCGATGCTAAAGTATTGGTAGACATAGAAGGATGTTTCAGAATAATCTTACAAATTGTTGAGGTATTTATAATGCAAGGATTAATCTCGTTGTAGATATACAACATGTGGAAATACATGTATTGTTATAGTGAATATGATGTTAACTTTCTTTCAAGTAATATTCCCGATATAATTTCATTAGACAATCTACATATTCATTAATGAGAAGTGTTAAAAGATCTATATTTATTCATATCTTTCCAGTCTGCAAACATGAATCTGTTTATACTGTCTTCTATATGGTTTAACTGACAAGACTAACACAACAATGTTAACATCTTGCTGTATTCTTGACATTAACTCTGCAGTTTCTTTGCATGACATCACTGGTAACCTCAAGCTGGTCGAAATTACTTTATGATTTTTTTGTGACTTTGATATGTATGACGTGTGTAATGTTTCCTATGATATGATCACACAAGTCCCACTGGCCTAGTCAGCTATGTAAGATTTCCAGCATCTCTTTGGAGCTTCTCATGGTAAGGATATAGATTTTTTCAAGGACTCAAAGAGGGTAAGACATTACTTGATGAAGCACAAAGTGTTTTAATCGAACAAGCAACAAAATGAACAAGTAGACCTAGACAGAAAGACATTTGATTGCATATCTATAAATTGTGATATCAGGAAATTCTATAATGTATGTCTTATTGAAGACCTGTGTAGAGTGATCCATTTTACAAAGCTATATTCACTCACATAACACCCAACTCAACTTGTACAATGTTTAATTATCCTGCATTTATGTCTTCTATTCAATTACATTAGATTTGCACACATTGATTTATTTTACTGGCATTCAGAAAGCATTAACTGTTCAATTTGTTTATTAGTTTTTGTCATCAGATTACACACAAGGACTTTTAATATTGACAATGTCTACAGAAAGAACTTTTACCAAAATTGTCAGAAATATATCTCTCCATAACCACAATAAAAAATATGCATAGTTTTTCTTTGATTGGAATAGAAATCTCATGAATTATCAACTTTATTTTTATATTGATGTTCACAATACTTTTCTTTTTCTTTTTCTGGACAATAAATAAAATATGTTTAAGTAGTTAAACATAGTTCAAATCATCACAATTCTTTCTTTTAAGATCATTAATAGCCCTATGCTATAGTATGAAATGAATAGCACATTATAATTTTATGATAAGACATTATAAGTACTGCAATAAGGTAATTTTGATAAAGACAGCTCATGTTGTTTATGAAATAAATTATAAATTGCTATGATGCATTTTCTCTATGTGTGTAAGTATCTGGCAATATTTAAATATGAGGGATTATAAGATAAAATAAGATAACGCATTATTAGCCAGAAGGGAATTCTTTTTACATCTAAGAATACAATCGAGCGTGATATTAGAATGGAATGGCACAATGTGAAGTGACACTTACGCCAACATAGTAAAGTCTTAGTTGTATGCTTGCCTTAGGCTGAACGATGATGACATTGGCCTGGTCAGAAAGCTAAGCCTATCCTATGATTGTTAACACACAGTCAAACATCTGGAGACAGACTTCAACATGGACGCAAGCCAATGAGTCTTTCTTCTTCCAAGAGGAGTGAGGAAATGTGGGCTGACTGTAGCCATGACTGGGTTAAATCCAGGGGAATCACTGAAAAGTGAAACATCAACTACATGCAAGGTGACAAGATTACCCATCTTTGGATCGTCTGTGCCAACTGTTGACAATGTATTTACTCCACTTTCCTCACTTTGTATTCCACAAAGGAAACTATTTTGTTTTGAAGTATTTTTGGATCTTGGGCTGAGAATCAGATCATGTTATTTAACAGCATTGTCTTAAGATATCTGGAAAATAAAAATAAAACATCCTTGAATGGGTTTTCTACACATTCTGCCAGGTGTCTTATCATCCACGCCAAGAATATTGGACCAGTGGTGTATGTTTATTTATTGTGACGGATATTTCAAAACGTATGCATGTATTTTCATTACTAATTATTGATATTATGGAAGGGAACTCAAAATGTGTATGTTTAGGAAACAATAAACATATGAAAATGTGCTCATATGAACTAGAAGATTATGATCACGTGTCTTACTAAGTAGCGAGCAATACCTGCACTTCCTGAATAGTTCCCACAGATAGTACACGTTTATCTGAACACTTCTGTCAGTATTTCATCAGGTGTTGTTCAGATCATCACATATGCTAACACTAAATTACTGTTAGAATGGTCCATGCAACAGAATTCAAACAGAAGTCATGAAGTCATTCCAAGGCATGGGTTATTGTTAGAGGGCAAGGGTTATTGTTAGAAGGCAAGTTGTCATTAGAAGGCATTCTATCCTTAGAAGGTATGTTATAGTTTGAAGACATGTTATGTGATTAATAGGAAAGGCAAATATTTTTTCAATGTTTTCTATCGCCCTATTTCCTTGTCCTCACCTCCTCTCTGAAACAGTTAGACATTGAATCCCGGCAATTTCACTGGTATGTTGTTTTTCTCACAAAAGAGAAAGTTTCGTCTGAACACAGCCCAGGTTTTTTATGTGTATTTTGGTTTTTCACGTCCGACCACACCAAACACATTTCTTGTTTTATCAAGCACCGTCTCTTGATCTAATCTGGCATAAACCACCGATTGTGGCTAGCCTCATTCTGGCCTTCGACGAACCATCGCGTGCAAATATTTACTGTTCAAGTGTTGCGATTGTTTCTTTTAAGATGTCCACACAGATGTTTAGAAACAAGGTAGATTTTATCTCAGTTGTTTGCAGGCTTTCTTAGGCATGATTCCGACCTTCAGATGGTCACACTTTTACCTGTCGCCAAGCAGGTTGCCTGGCTATCCATCAGTTGGGACATCTAGAGAAGACTGACCGCACACTTGTGATTGTGTCAGAAAGTTCATAGCGAGTGGTGAATTTGAACGTGAAAAATTCCAGTGATAAGTGGTGAACGTCTACTGGATTATGATCTTGCAAGGATGTAGATTATAATATTCAATTATTTTATTATTTGAGGATTCTGTTTGAGATATACATCCTGTGTGAGGAGTGTCAGTGTCTTTGATTTCCTGCGATATCGTGGTGTTATGACAATCAGCTGCACCGATGAACTTGTGTACTACTTACCAAACAACTATGATTACATTCCTGTCTGGATATCTGAATGTCCAACACAGTAAGTATCAGACTCCAGCTTTATGTTCAACTAAAATGTACAAACTGTGATTCGCCTATTATATATAGACTCTATGGTTCTACTGTGGTTCCAATGGCCATCAAGAGAACCACTTTGATCGTCCTGTCATGTTCTTTATCAGTTACTTCTTACCAGACTCAATTATTGTCCTTATTTAGGTCAATTTGTCTATTTCCAGAGATAAAATCGAAAGACAGAAATAGCTGACTTTTTATGAACTGTACATTGTAATGTCAACTTGTTCTACTGATGTTTGTAATCAGCCTTGTATAACTTCTGTAGTGCAATCAAGTCATGCTTTCTGATTCCTTTCAATGGAAAATTGTTCAGCTTGAAAATCCTCCAAATCTATGCTATGTCTTATTTTATGATATGACGACTGAATGGTTTTCTGATATTATCAAAAGAAGTAATTCTATTCAATAAGGATTTTAGTATCTTTGAATATATCATCAATCAGGAAGCTTATTATAATCTTCACCGTATAATTTACTGAGCTGAGTTAAAGTGAGTACTTCACTGAGTGTGGGGACAATTGCCGCTGAAAGTATCCGTTGTGCAAAAAGATGCGTTATCCCGAGACTGATATTCCAGAAAATAATCGACTTTTATTCATTTTTAATGTACTTACATTTCCAGTGGCATGTCCTCCATACTGCAATCTTTGCATAGATCGTAATTGTTTTCTATATATAGCTTTAATGAAAATTGACACAGATTCTCAGGCTGTACAATTGATCTTTTGATCTCAGGTTTATCAGATCACTGCTTTTATTTTTAGTGTTGATTGCATATATTATCAAAAAACCTTTCTCTGCTTTAATGCTGGGTATATTACAGACTACCGTCGAGTTATAGCGAGCCAGAACTTAGTTTTTATTCATATAGTGGTGGCAATCCTTTAGCGATATCCGATATTATCTCTGTGTTGGGAACAGTTTCTTGTGCAAGGAGACTTTGGCTGCAATGTCAGACTACACAATTATGACTCTTGGTACTTAGGTCTTAATACAGCAGATAGGTTTTGCAAGTACTTTCTCCACTATATTCAGACCACTGCATTAATACTGAATTTTGAAAAACAAAATTTTAAGAAAATTAGGCTTATAGCTAGTGCCATGTGAAAATGGTGGCCAACACGAATCCGTGAATCCCTCTATCATGCCAGAAAAGTGGACTTGTAAAGGCTAAAGTCGTTATCTTTTCTCTGGCACAAAGACCACAGAGCATTGGTTGATCTGATTCTTCTTTAATCCATGGACAGAATGTTACAAGACAGCAGTAATATTGACCTTTGACCTACTACCTTTAACCTTCTCCCTAGTACAGAACACGATGAGTTGGCCATGTAGGGAGGAAGTTATAGCACCTAGCCCTTCCAAGCAGTACACGACCTCTTCCTTTGAAAGCTAAGACCAGAAGATACCCTGCTGGCCAGCCCTCAATATACCATAATGAAAGTATTAAACTGCAATATTCCACCTACTTAGCCTTCATTTCATCACAGGCTTTCTCTCATACTGCCAGTTCTTAATGGCTTCAACCTCTTGTGTTGTCCTGTGACAAGGTGTTTTGCGAAATTATATAGTTATCATACATTATTTTTATAGAAAAATTACTAGTCTTTTTATGGAAAGCCTAGAGGCTTTCCATATATACGTTCACTTTGAGCTTCCGGAATGTAGGCTCGTGGATCCGCG
>JAVCKZ010043003.1:0-19036 GCA_034780755.1 Lepetodrilus elevatus | reverse complement strand
CAACCCACACGATAACCAGTATACCAGCACAACCCACACGATAACCAGGATACCAGCACAACCCACACGATAACCAGGATACCAGCACAACCCACACGATAACCAGTATACCAGCACAACCCACACGATAACCAGGATACCAGCACAACCCACACGATAACCAGTATATCAGCAATACCAGTCTAAGTAATACTCTCACTGTATTCTCAAGTGTTTATTCCAACTAATATCATACAACGCTTGGGTGTTTTTTTCGCTTGTATTTTTATCTTTGAAGAAGTAGAAACAGCTTTTGTGTGGTCCTATTAAATTTGTGACAATAAAATATGCTGAAATCAGTCAGAAGAAGAAGAAGTTTTAATGTCGAAAATGTAGAGCTATTATTCCTACAATCAAAAACAATGGAAATAGATAACAAACAGATAGCAATTCAAGTTTAAAACAAGTAATTTATTTATTGGTCGGAATTATATATATATACTAATGCAACAACGAATTGTACGTATTTTGTTTTATCTGAAACAGGTAATCCATGCAGAGATTACGTTAAATACGAGCACCTGCTCTCGCTGATCTAACACGTGTTAACACATCGACGTAATCACGTATAGCAAACCATCATAAGGCTTGGGCTTTCACACGTTTACATTTACATACGAAGTGCGTGGCACTGAATCACTGGACATTGCATTATAGGAACAAGGCCGAACTATATCTTGTATTATGGAACGCGGAACATTCACAACAGCAGAGTCCGCCTTGGAATGTGGATATGTTTTAGACAAGACGTCCTGGTGTTCTCAACTCTTTGCGACGAAGGTTCCAGCACTAGATATTTCTGCGGTGAAGCCATCAGCTATAAACAGGAATTATATCTACTTAGCAAGGTAATCATCTGGCACTTGCTCTACCACAAGGTCGACCTCCGCCAACGTTTCCGACTGTGGGTGTTACAGCACACCGGAAGTGGCTTGGTATAGGATGTCAACGATTTTCAGAAACGTGAAAATTGGAATGGTCGAGGTTTGCGTTGGTTAGATGACTGATCCTGGCACGAATGTTGTGCAGCTGATATATATCAGGAGGAAACACCCTCTTATTTGAATGGGATGGGATATCTCAGGAAAACTGTTCCTACCGATGCTTAGATTTCTCCAGATAAATATTGTTATTAGTTGAAGTGAAACTATGATAATATACATGTACCTGTAATAACCATTATGCACGCTTTACATGTTCTTCTATACTCGAGTGTTATGTAGGCTTAAATGCAGTTTCAGATAATCTCATTGCCCTACAGCGACCAACATTTCGTTTAAGAATTGTATGTGTCTTATGCAGACTTCTTGTGGAAATATTAACTGTAGCATACTAATTAGAGTGGCCTTGGGAATCAGACAGCATTCATAGCGACACTTGCTATACAAATGTATATCTTATGTAGAGAAGAGTGCCATGGTATCTATAAATACTTGTATGTCAAACATTATTCCCAATTTAGTTTGCACTTTCCCTCCCTTAACCTTTTAGTCTAGTATCCGATGTTGGCACGGTGAAATTTGCAAATTAACCTAATAACACTGCCCCCGCATTCGTACGAGTTGCATGGCATTGTACCCGGTTAGTGTAACAACGGAAGTGACATTTCCGCGGTGCCTCCGCGCTCCATTCATTATGGCAGTGCACAATAGAGACGATGGCGGACCTAGGGAGCATTTAGCTCTTCAAATGTCATATCTAACTGTAGAGACGTCACGGACAAGTCTCAGGGTGTCGCCCAGATAACTGAGACCTCTTTAGGTACACTGTCGTTGACAGCTCCGGGGGCTGTGGTCAATGTGGTGTCCAGGACGTCGTGGTCCTGTAAGAGGCATCAGTGTCACGGTGACCGCCGGCGTGAGGTCGTCAAGTTTGCTCTAATGAAAGCTAATTAAGTCATTGCTTGATCAGTGAATACTGTATAATACCATTGTCATATGGGATTTAATTAATGTAGATCTAGTAGCATGAAATGGAAATGTGCATGTAAACCTTCAGCTTATGTTGTACGCCCTAGGCTATACTCCTCAGGGAGTTGAGAAGGTTAAAAGAGTACACATCTGGCACAATATAAATACGCACATTATTATTATTATTATTGTTTAAAATGTGATGTATTCGTGACGATTTCATATTGAAAAATCAGCCGCGTTTAATTCTGCTTTGGAAAGTGAACCAATTCATGTCCAAATTGGAATGGAATGGGTTTTCAAAGTGAAGCTACCATATTGTTATACTAGTGTGTAGTATTAAATAAAAGCCAGCTTAATTAATTAGTTTTTACTGCGCATTACGATAACACGTAAGCACATACAAATTGACATGTATTCCGTACCATTCACACCAGCAGTTCCCACGGTTAAGAAGAAACTTACCATCTTGTGAAGTTGCAGAGTCATCGTATATGTCAATCAAAATAGCGCGGACGTTAACGTAGACAATCTGACTGAGCAAGAACAGAGGCCTTATCCTCCAATCATAATTCTCAGCTGAATGCTACCATGTTAGACCACGTGTTGCATTATGAACTGGTCACCTGTGAAAACGCACCTACACAGGATGAGTGCATGTAGATAATTGCGGTATAAAGACATACATGACGGATGGACAGATATGTCACATCCAAAGGTTGCAATAATCATATCGATCATTAACGATAAGTTCTCTGTTATTTCATCAAATGTATTTAGCGTGTGAACCTCGCAGATTGCCGACATTGCCGTAATAACCTAACGTACGTACCACACGTTTGCGGTACTGCCAATTTGATTAGGTTAACATATTTGCATAAAACACCAAAGTACGTACGTCCATGAAGCATTAGCTCAGTCCTATGTCCTGATTGGCTAAAGCACAACTTTTTTATCTCCGGAATTACTTGTAATGCATGTATGTCTCTCTGGAAATTGTCATATTATCTCACAATGTGATTATTCTGTGGAACCTATAGCATCCCTTGAAACCAACTGGTAGTAACAGCCTAATTTATGCAATAACCCATTGTTTTTATGTTACTTTACGTTGTTATAAAATGGTACACAGGTGATACGAAAATCTACCATGTATTGGGACTAATTCCAACATTCAAATAATAGCCATTGCAGCTGTGGGAAAGTAATGCTGTCCTTTGTCCTCCTTCGCATACTCATGTATTTGTCGAAGCCACCGTGGTATTGACCGTATTTAGTCCTCTTCATTTAATTGTGTTTAGTTTTGTATTTTACATAATATTTCCCTCAAATCTCAACATGGCGCATACAGTTGCAGTAAAACTGCGTACACTGCACATACAGTATCCTATCATAAGCATATAGGACAGTTAACACCCGTCAGCATCTATATACAAGTCTGGCTAATTGCTGTCGTCGCCAGTTACCACGACACGCTGTTTGTAAGTTATCGGAATGTACGATGCTGGGTTAAAATGCCTGTCTTCCTGCAGCGTTCTCCGCGGTGCAGGTAGGCGCTGTACCCTGAGAGGACTCGCGCTGTAGGACTGCACCCGGAAACACGACGGTCCTACACCATGGTCGACATACCTCGGCCAACATCAGCCCGCGAGAATGTGCATTATTACGGTTTCCAGGTGTGAGACACTTGCAGGCATATCACCTGATGCTCCACGATGTATCGAGTTCTCACGTCAATCACACGTTATCTGTGACAAGACTGCGGCCAGTACATGACATGTCTAACACCTCATTGCCTGGGATCACTGCACTCACATATGTTAGAAGTTATAGTGGCAACTCGGAACTATGTTACGTGCGGACGACAAATAGATTAGCCCTTCTAGTATTGTTCATTAGACATAACTTATCATGTACATCGAATACATGACACGCGACAAGTTAACCCGATGGCCAACGCCCCATCTCCTATTATTAACGAATATTCAACATTACAACTTGTACCAACGCTGAACTGCAGACCAATTGTACAACATGGTAAGAGAGTTGCCTGTCTGGCTTAATTGGGAAGGTACCAGCCAGATCTACAGGGTACCATCTATAGTCTATATGCACTGTGACACACGCGACAAAGGAAGCAAGGGGTGTGAGAGATTGGGGCGTGTCTGGCACGTGTGTGTCAGCTTGACCTGAATCAGTACGTGATGACCCGAGACATGTTGGTTAATGATCCCAAGAAGGAGCAACCAAATGATACAAATATCGCCCCGATGTCGCTATTCATGGGTATAGGTTCATTTGGATAAGGGTGTGAACCACCCTCTCAGGCTAAAGGTCGTTGTATTTTGTCAAGTTACATGCTTCATGAAATTGATTTACAAACACATGAACATGCTAGTGACGTTCCGTGTCGCGGTGCATAGAGGCTTTATGTTGGTATCGTTCGCTGTAAGGTCACCCGTTAATAATTAGATTTATCTTGATGAAGGAGGTCTTTCATCTTAATTCTCACGGATTTTATTTAGTTAGTCATTAAGACTTGTAATGACATAGCAATAGGCACTTGGGAACTTAAGTATAGTACTCGCCATGACTACACACACGAACTAACAAGGCCGTGCGATTACACTATTATTAAGTGCACTTACAGTATATCACTTAACTATTGGTTGCACCCATATCAGTCGAGTTGTATATGGATGTAAAAAATATAACTAGATCATTCTGTAATACTACCATAAAACAACACGCAAATCTGTATGCTATCTAATAGCATTACAAACCTTGGTGTGTTTGAATGTGCGGTAGGCTGTAATCAGTTAGAACTAGTTGCATTTCTAAAACACCATTAACATGTAATCAGAACACATATGTATACACAGTCAGTTTCGAAACATGCAAAGCTATTCGTAGATGATTATTAAAGTTGGATTTCGTGGGCGTAGTAAAGTTACAGTTAATGAGATACAATCAGGTACTATATAATAATATTCCTGAGAAATTCATATTATAGCTCCGTCTGTAAAGTCAATCCAAAATCAACATAATATTCATATGCTTGACCTTACAACACGCGGTCTATAACTAATGACAATGCAATGACTACTAAAAGTTGTAAGGACTACTAAACAGGTAAACGCACTTCAATATCAATAATTGTGCTGAACTATTCTAATAGTATACATGCTACAGGTACTGCACAACACAGAAATTATATATATGCTCACTCACACACATTCATGCACTCACGAGCGCGCACGCACGCGCACACACACACACACACACACACACACACACACACACACAAACATGAGAGAGAGAAGAGAGAGATACATATAGAGAAAGTGAGAGGGAGAAATAATATAATATTCGATTGAAACCCATACATTTCCGTGAAAAATAAGTCTGATATTAAACCGGATGTTAAAGTACATGAATGGCTTAATACATCGAGCTAAATGGCCACATTATACTACGTTTACTTTCAAGGTTTAATTCCATAGTAATTACAAGTGAATTGCTGCCAGTTGATCTCGTGTATTTGCACTTTGATCCAAGCCAATAATAAGAAAGAAACTTCTTAAAATCGTGTGAATCGTTTTACATTGATGACCACCGTCTATATCCTTCTGCTCTTTGTGGACGCTCTGACAAAGCTGGCGTTTAATACTCTCTCTCGAGGAGTGGCTGGTAAAGTGTTACCCTTTCGTCATTTGAGTATTGAGACCACTATAGTGTTATGCCTATTTAACCCCTCTATGAAACCGACAGAGAACACTTCACTTGGCTCTGACATTCACGTCATATCTGAGTTAAAGAGGTGACCCGCCACATCACATCATTGATCAGAAAGGTCTGTGAAGGTATAAACTAACACAACTTATGACAGTTATGCATGCACCATGTCTATTGTGCTTTGTTCGTCTTATGAGAGGCCAATATTGTTCGCCGATGATTTCTATAATTTTCTACTCATTTAGCCATGGACTTTGATGTGGCGGTAAGTCTTCAGGTATTGGAAGCCTCATCACATGGACGACTTTGTACAATACACAGGAAGGGCTCGTATTACAATCCCTTCTTGTCAGAAACAGCAGATTAAACGTGCTGAGTTAGCTGATTCTCAGTAATCACGTGCTGAGTTAGCTGATTGGTTCCAGCTGATTCTCAGTAATCACTGCTATGAAGTGCCACTGACAGCTATACTATAAGTACATTGGTTTATAAATACTGACCATACATTTCGTTCTCACTACCGCAAGCTAAACACCTCATGCTGCACAATGACATTGATAACAACGTAACACACCTGAGTGGAATGCAGGTGTGTCTGTATACCTTCAAGCATATTGGAGTTGGATCTCATCTACGATTTCAATAACACCTGTCGTATAGTTTCTAAACATTGTTCGCGAAGAATACATCAAACGAATCAACAATACAGACTTCAATGCATGAATAAAATAAATACAAAATGAATCGTGTTGCATAGTGTACACAACCAATGCCCGGTAGAGTCTTTGAGAGTCAGATCTACCAATGAGAACTGGCAACAGGAACCAGAACATATTCATACACATACATAGAAGATGAAGTATTTACCATAGATATAGAACATGTACATACACATACATACATAGAAGATGAAGTATTTACCATAGATACAGAACATATTCATACACATACATAGAAGATGAAGTATTTACCATAGATATAGAACATATTCATACACATACATAGAAGATGAAGTATTTACCATAGATATAGAACATATTAATACACATACATAGAAGATGAAGTATTTACCATGGATATAGAACATATTCATACACATACATAGAAGATTAAGTATTTACCATGGATATAGAACATATTCATACACATACATAGAAGAGGAAGTATTTACCATGGATATAGAACATATTCATACACACACATAGAAGATGAAGTATTTACCATGGATATAGAACATATACATATATATAGAAGAGGAAGTATTTACCATGGATATAGAACGTGTACATATACAGGATGCATCGTTCACTAAGCGTCATTAAACGCAGGATATGTGTCAATTGATATGTCTAATATGTTGCATATTCTATGTTTTATAAATCTGACCAATAGGGATTTGATTGATTGAATTAATGTTTAACGTCGCGGCGGGAATATCTCACCCATAGGCGACGATAACAACGTTACTTAGTAATTAATACCTGCAAGAAACTAAAGTAAGCATGAAAAACCATGCCAAAACATTAACATGTAGAACACAGATAAGATGAAAATGATAAGACAACGTGTAATTAAAACAATAGGGAACGATGCAGGATGTACGTTATGAGTGACTAACTATAGAATAACTCTTCAGCTTCTATGCAGAGTATAGTCAGCCATGAATTAATGTGTTACGATTCCTGGCGCCTGTTTTCACTAACAGACATGATGGGAATCGTCTCCAGAATAGTCAGGGCCCGTACTAATACAGATTATCAAAGTTCCCTAAGAATTACTATTAAAGTTGCGAATACTTATTGTATAGTGAACTATTCTAGGAAGCGACACTAAACCCAAATTCAAAATAAATAAATAAATAAAAATAGTTGTTTATACATATTTTAGATACGGTATTTTCAAAAGTACTAGTAGGCAATAAGAACTGCCTGTACGACTGCTTCGAAAGAAAAAGCGATGTTGCATTGGTTTTTCAGAACACCATCCTCTGTACTTAACCACCATATATTTGTGTGTCTGGTCGTGATGTAATTGTGTATACAGTACGCCTCAGGTGTTCGATGTAACATGTAACATTGCCAATTCCCCTGTGTAACTCTATGCCGTCGATGAAACTTTAAACATCGACCATTTCTAATCTCACAGTGGCTAACCGCAACTATTAAAATTCGATACTTGACATATTATAGATGTAATAAAATTAAACGGCATATACGTGATCGTCCTACTTTTGTCAATGTGCTATATATTGATTCCGAGATGTTAAGTAGGTTCCGCAACAGAAGAGCGCAACCGTGATGGTGGTAACAGTAATGCCAGTTTTGATTGTAGTATTGAGTGTAGCATTGGTCGTAGTATTGGTAGTAGTATTGATAGTAGTAGCAGTCGTAGTAAATAGTAGTATGCATATAGTATTAGTGTATTGTTGTCCTGTTATTAGTAATACTAGCATCGGTAGTAGTGATGGTAGCGGCATTAGCAGCAGCAGCAGCAGAAGTAGTAGTAATAGTAGTAGTAGTAGTATTTGTATTAATATTAATAGTAGTATAGTAGTAATAATAGTATTTGTATTATTAATATTATTATAATTAGCAGTAGTATTTGGATTATGATTACTATTAACAGTAGTACTGGTAGTTGTACTAGTATTATTACTAGTAATGGTATCGAGTAGTAGTAGTAGTAGTAGTAGTAGTATAGTAGTAGTAGTTGTAGTGGTAGTAGTAGTATAGTAGTAGTATTAGTAGTAGTAGTAGTAGTAGTAGTAGTAGTAGTAGTAGTAGTAGTAGTAGTAATATAGTAGCTAGTAGTAGTGATAATAGTAATTGAATACGATGAACAAGAAGAACAACAACAACAACAAGACATTTGACATGAAGTGAATTGATGTACCGTATTCAAACAGATTATTTAAAGGGTATATATGAAATGGTATAAATAATATATATAAAAAAAAGGTTGGCTTAATTTACTATGTTGATTTGTATCCATCTAATACCTTCTGGTATTCAAATATAGAACATTATTATTCTCAAATACAAAAATACCTTCAAACGTGAACTAACTGACGTCGCAATTCAACCCCTCATCGCGATCTTTCTTCAGATCAATCAACGTGTGTTGCAATGTCATGCAGTGCAGAAATAGACAATCATGTAAACATTCTGGAAGTCGGTCAACGTGAAATTGAACATAATATAAACAAATATATCATACTCTATATTCCACAGATGTTGCCAATACATCTGAATATAAGTAGCAGGATCGAAGTTTCCGTACTCGCTGTCACAGAGAGTAACAACGACCTGGGCCGGGTTATCAAGTACAAATCACAACTGCGGAAAATAGAGTAAATGACGAAAATATATCATGAAATATACACCTTTGATTAATATTAAATTGCATTCCACACAGGTATGTAGAGGTCCGGTATCAATAAATCGATAGCAGGTGAGTTAGTACGTATTGGAGGTAGTTCTAAGGTACAAACACAAGAACAGCGAGAGATAAATATTTACTTAAGGTACAAACACGTACACATTCAGTTCAAGTACAGATGCATTAGAAGCTCATACAGAGCTATACGCTATAGACATCGACACAGAAAATTGACCGACACAAACACACAAGCAAAAACATAACGAGAGAAGCCGAGTTAGATTATTAGAACCCGCTATATAGTATATGCATATATAGAAACAATAGTACATTGACAACGTTGCATGTATTGAAGGCACATGCCACAGAAACACGATTGGTACAGCGATATACATAGGTGCATACATACTAGACACACACACAAAAATACATCACACTTTAGGCACAGATATACGGATGAACTATTATACACTGATAGACCAAAGGCATACACATATATAATATAGGCAGAGATACACACTGTTAATAAAACAAAAATTCACTATAGACTATATGGTCGCTATTTACGAACAAACTAGACACACAGTATGTACAGACAAAGAAACACTATTATCGTATAGGCACACCACAGAAATGCGCACGTATCAAATGTCAATACATACTACTATCATCCTCGTATACCTACATACCAATTCTTAGCTAAAGTCATGAAATATCGTGCAATCGATGAGCAAGTAGTAAAGTATTCCTAAGTATAGTTTAATGCACGTGTCACTGTAGTATATATGTGACACATTTGTGACACCTGTACATGCTGGTATTGATAGCCTACGAACACTGAGCGGAGACAATAGGTGCACATATGTGTACAGTCTCCATCGCTGTGTCTCCTACAGTGAACCCGAAGGCTAACCATTTACATTGGCTTTTAATGGACATGTTCATAAAGTGCAGGCCACATATGTTCATTGAACTATCGTTTCGCATCGTACTTGATGAACCATTGTATGCAATTCCCTAGGACAGATGCATACTGTAGGTATGAATTGGTGTCCATTTAGCCCATGGCGTCTCTATAGACAGGGCAAATCAATACAAAGTTACGAACAATATTCCTAGTACGATTTCGATGCTCAACTAATGCTGGCCGCACACTAGCGAATTCCTTCGCCGATTTTTGTCGGCTGACGGAAAATCGCAAGTGTGCGCTGGCCGCCGACCGCGATTTTTAGTCTCGCAGACCGAACGCACAATATCTAGCATGTTTTGATATTTGGAGCACCGCACACTAGACGATCGAAAATCGGCGACGCGTCGGCGACGGAAATCGCTAGTGTGCGGCTAGTATAAAGGTTTTGTCCATAAACCCCCACGTAAAATTTGAGTTGAAAATTATATCGTACTCGAAGAAGTATCGTCATGCATGCATACTATTCCATATATGTGTCAACAGTTGTCATTTCACAAGGTATTCTGTATTCGTGCATGTGCATGCAATTCCGGATATGAACAAACATAACATGAACTGTCTGTATTTCCTGGTAAGGTGTTACTGACGAATGTCTATTTCTTTAGTTGTATTGGTGCAGTTTGGGAATTTTTTTGACGCCGCAGGCTTTCCTCAGATTCGTCTGTACCTTTAAAATGAGTGGCCATACTAACTGCCAACATACCTTCCCCTTTAACATCGATCTGTTGACGTGTAGATGTCGGTGAATGTGTCAATGTACACACTAAGAGCATGTAGTTCTCGTCGTGAGTTGTACGCAACATGTCGCTAACATTAAATATACACGATTTCTTTTTTAGAATTGTCATCCTTTCGTATATTGAGGTATTTATTCGCGATATATCATACGGATGTACTTGGCAAACATGTACATTCAATATTAACCCTTACGCCGCTACGTGAGGCCTTTGAGGCCCGTTGTGACTTCAAAATATACGTATAGGTAAAATATGGTAGCGGGGTGAGGGTCAATAACGTAATTGATTTTTTTTAAATCTGATACAATTATATTAATAATACTAATTAATGTGTTATTGTTACCTATAGATCTATATCTATCAAACTCGAATCTGTTCGGTATGATCTCTCCATGCTGTAACATTTTATTATTTTTCAAATGGCATATATTAATATTGCATACATATGTTGGTTCAGTAGATATATATGTAATGTTAAGATATGCCATCTTAAATAATTAAGTGTTCGAGTATAAAGGAGAACATACAAACGTATTTTGATACATTATACTGCGTAGGTAAGAATAGTCATAAACATGTGTTCGAAGTCAACGCCCTAACTTTAATAAAACAAACTTTGATTGATAAAACCCCAACTTTTACCAAGTGCTATAGTCGCACTGTCGAGAAATTAGTACTAGTATTCAATATCCCAACGGCAATGCACTTCCTGTGTTCTATGTTTAGATTACTGTTACCTAATCTACTAAACGTTTGTGCAAGTTAGATTATTGTTCATTACACATATGCAATTTATGTAATTTTATTAATTGCTATTTAATATTGAGAAGCAATACTGAATGTAGGTTAACTAAGTTTAATCAATCTGTACATTGACAAGTTTCAATAGAACAATAAACATTATAAGAAAACAATAACGTGTCCACTGACACTGTTCATATGATCGGGATGAAAACTTTCAACAGTATAGTTTAATTAATTCTATCACGTGGGTAATTCTTCAATGTGTTCTTGGTTAATGCAGTCGTTAATTTGAGATAACTGAATCATCCATTAAATAGAAACATTCTCATTACCACGTATATATAACATGTAGGACACAGACTTTGAAACGAACGACCATTGCCTGAGAAATGTAGACACCGGCCATTATATAGGGTGTATGTGTTCCGTACCTTGTAGTAGCTAAGAACCAACATGACAACAAATAGTAATTAAATATTGTATTTTATTTAAACAATATCTGTTCTGTAGCAATCAGGAACATAAACACTATTAATCTCGCCTAATCAGCAGGTGGGGTATGAGTCGGGCTGGGATTGGGTTTGGAGGTTGGACATATCACAGGCACTTGAATCGGGCCATTATATTTTTAAATATATATCTATATCACTCCGACCGTTGGAAAACCTTTCTCTAATATTATGCCGTCGATGGTGTTTTTGAATAAAAACATATTTTTTCACTTTTTTAATTTCTTTTTTGACAGAATATATTTTAAATAAAAGTACATTAAGAAATAAAATATAAAAAAAATATAGATATATATTTAAAAATATAATGGCCCGATTCAAGTGCCTGTGGACATATATTATGTGGGCGTGTCATAAACACGTGTATCATCCAGGTGTGTCACATAGGTGTGTCATATATGTAGGGGTGGTAGTCACTGTATTGTAGTTTTATCCTCGTGACAGCATTCCACGATTTCGGGTTATACTATACTCTTTAAATAAAGAAATACCACTCAAAAAAATGCCGAAGTCAAGGTGACCTAGACAAGAGCTAGATATCATATTATTGTCACTAAATCTAAATCAAGATGTAGCGCGAGTTAGTGACAGGTCGTTAAACATTTAGTCACGTGAATGGATGAGTGTCAGTAAGTGCACAATTACAATGACGTAAAATGCACGGGAAAACATTCTGGACAATTTCTGTAAACATCCTTATAAATGGAGTTGCATCTTTGAGTAAGATATCATGGCCTTTTCTTATAACTAGGATATGTTTTACTTTGATAGTGCATCTTGTGAATATTCTGTCCATTTTAACCTTGACGTTGGCTCGTTTCTTGGACTTGGTAGTTCGTGTCAATGCTACTTGCAAGCGAACAAACTGTGTACTTTCAATACCAGACTTAAAACAGTTTTGTTTAAAGGCATGCTATCACATATATTTAATGTTGTTTTGGACTAGTTCTTGGCTATAACTGCAAAGCACATTCACTTGACATACATACAATCATGTTTGTACTTCCAAAAAGCTTTCCACCGATGTGTGTTTGACACATCTTTACTGCAACCCTTCTGCGACTATTAGAGTCGGGTTTAAATCAAGCACGGCCAACGGCTCTTTAGAGATGATGCAAAGGGACATAACTCTGGTTGCTCGCACATTCGTGCGGAAAACAGAGATGCATCAATGACGGAGATAAATAGCGGAACGTTCCCCTATTTAACATAACACATGATTTGTTTTATAACTATCGAGTGCTGGGGGATAAGTACATAATTAAATAACAACTTTTGGGTGGATAAATCAAGCGTAATTAGTCTCAACAATAAGGATACCTATAACGATAACGACAACAATAAGGATAATTATAAAGATAATAATAACGATAACGAGAGTCTTTATTTATTGTTGCCGCTACGGCGAAACGAAATTCGAAACGTTTTTTTTTCTCGTTATCATTTCCTTGCTCGGAGGACGCATGAATGTTCATCTCGGTGTGCTCGCTAGTGGCTAGTGGCTAGTGGCTAGTGGTACTCCGCGACTGATGGCCAATACTTCTTCATTGAAATAAGCCACATATCAGATTCCATATTGAATGCCCATTGAGAACGGAGAAATTGCGAATTTAAATTGTATCATCTTACTTCTAGTTCGTGTCTACTGGGCTGACGAGTGAAGGAAAGCGTTAACAAATGAAGTGCATGCGACATCACACAGCTTATGTGGGTCTCGTATACTAAGTGAATGCTATGGGAATACTTTCCGAAGCGTAATGTTCCCAGTGCAGAGTGAGAGTACCAGGCTTTCCGCCCTAGCCGTTAAACCACCACCCCTCCTCCTCTTCCCCACCATCCCCACACGACTGACTACGTGTATGAAGAACCTTAGCTTTTGTTAAAGGCGAGAATCCTAACTACATTAAAATGCTAACAAGGATAGCTCCATTGAGCTCATTGAAGTGCGCTGTTGTTACATAAACCACGAACTTGCAAGTTTTAATACAACCATCATTCTTTTCGTGAACAGAGTCGCTATAAGTACCTATGACACGACCTGTATATATACGATGCGCAATAACGATTTGAATATTAATATGTCGAGACCACACGAGCATAGACTCGGGGGTGAGTTAGGGTCTGCGAGAGATGCCTGGGAGGAATACGAGAACAAAGCGAAAGTAGGAAGCCGTGTTTTCAGCGTGAAAGGGAAACTCCTGCTGTTTTTAGTTACTTCTTGTCTATTGAGAGTTTTTAGTGTTACGAGTTAGCATACGGCGACATTATTAAATTGTACATAGTTAAACATAAGCATAATGGGGTTGCCTTTTCAGTTGATACCTGGCTTGCGGGCATGAGAACAACAGTTCTAAGATAGATGTTTTCAAAACAGTAGAATATTTAAGTAGGCATTAATTGCATTCTAGCTACATGCATTTGTAAACATAAGCTCTACACTACCTCACACTGTTTTAACATCATGAACGTAAGAAAGACAGATCACTCTGATGTTTAGGAATAGTTGGAAGACGTTGTGCCAATTCAGGAGGGCCTCTGAGATAAATGATAACATCACCTTACCGAAATGTGGAGACGCAAATGTTCGCAAGAACCCTGATATAATTATTATATTGGTATGGCATCAGCTATGATTGTCAGTCTCTCTCTCTCTCTCTCTCTCTCTCTCTCTCTCTCTCTCTCTCTCTCTCTCTCTCTCTCTCTCTCTCTCTCTCTCTCCCTCTCTCTTCTCTCTCTCTCTCTCTTCTCTCTCTCTCTCTCAGTTGTCTAATGTGCATTAACCTTATATATATATACCTACACAAAACATACATATGTACGAACGAATGCAAAACAGGTTGCACTTAAAATATTAGAAAATATAATAATGCGTACATTTCGGGACTTCGTAGTTCACGTATCCTAGAAAAGTACATGGGACTAAAGGAGTCGGTTGTCCTTGCTGACCTGACGACCCGAGCCGCACATCTATTAGAAGTCCCTGTACAGCAAGTATTTGCTCTGTCAAATGACCTTGACAACGGTATTAGGGAAACCGCTGGCTCCGATTTCATAGTACAATAGTTTGTGTGAATCACCGAGTTCACGAGAACTCCGTTCGATTTGTCGTCCAAGCCCTTCCCAATATTGACATGCTCGATGCTGCATTGGGTTGAATGCGAAATGTAGTGGGGACCTTTTTCTTTCTGGAAAATTATGAAACATATAACTGATCTTAAACTCTGTTGACGGCTAGTGCCCTGAGCGGATCTTTCTCTTAAGGTTGACACAGGAATGAGGGTCGTGCCTGTTTGGACCTATACGTGGCAACTCTCGGACTCAAAGTCTATTGTCAACTCCAGTTATCCTGTATATTTGAACATCGGAGGCAAGGTATACTGAGCAAGCCCCGAGCTAGATGACAACCTACTGGACAATACTAGGGTAATATATTCAAGAGGCTTGTTATACTGGCCTGTTTACTCAGTCCAGATATAGGAAAACATACATTACTAAAGCGTTCCTCTTCCCCCATTGACAAGTCTCTGAAGCTACTTCATGCAGAGAGGTAACGCGTGCTAGACGGGGGACCGTGTGTACATTAGCACCCAATGTGGTAGAGTCGAGAAATAGACGTTTTGTGAATGGGGACCTGTTGTGAAATATACACACGTTTATTTGTGGGTCAACATTACGTTGGAAAAAATGCATATACATGTACTGCTAGATGTTGCTGAAGACGTGTGCATGGTAGAAGTTCTGACAGAGGAGAGGATCAATTTATGACAATGTATGGACTTAATGCGCGTAGAATGTCATCATGTAAGAAACAATAAATAACTATTACACATACATTTAAGATGTTCACTACGAATTATGATCGGAAAATTACTAGTGCAGTATGTTGAGATACAGATAGTACATGGCGCTCAGCGTATTTCCTCATCATACTTACGAACACTTATATGCATGTGTTCATTGACTAGATGTCAGCAGCTTCTTGTCGGTCAGAATGTAACATTGATATATACATCCGCAACCTTTGCTGAACGCTAAAATAGTTTGTCGGTTGAATAACGCCAACTTTAAATAATCCACGGTGGAATAATACAAAATAAGTGGCGTAAAATAATGTGGATTTGGATTCCGGGTTCATGACGAGATCATGGTATGTATGCGGATTTAGTTTCTGAACATAATGGTCTATCACAGACAATGCATGTCTACAACACATAACTAGTCTATGATCTAGAGACTCTGAATAACTTTAGATATCATTATCTCTCTTTAAAAAAGACCCAAACCGCATGCGATTTCATTGCAATTTTCTCTCCCACACATGAAGCTGGAAATACCAATGAATGGAATATCTAGCATTATCTGGGAATAGATTCCCCTCCCACAGCATATTACATGTTTGCGTTGATGAATCTTTGTTCACAACAGAAATCTCCCGACAAGCACCGCGGTTGGAGGGTGCTTCACGGGAAATGCCTCGCGGCCAACGGCATTGAGTGGCTCTCCATGTCTCGCGCGATTCGGCGTTATTTGAAGACGTGACCTTCAAGGGATGCAATCAGATCTTAAGAGCTGGTCCCACTTCCAGAATGATTGCCAACATGATGACGACAATGGATTGGGCGATTTTCTTTCTGCTCGATTTGCTAATCGAAAAAGAGAAACTTTACAAAAATAATATACTTCAAATACTTTTTTTTACGTTTCGTTTTCATCACAGTTGAAGTATTCGCACGAACAAGAAAGAACCAATCATAATCTGACAACGTGGGCAGTGCTAAGGAGAATGGTCACTGACACATTTTCCATTTAACTGTCCAAGACGTTTCGAGTGACCCCCTTAAGACTGATTGCGATACCAATAGAAAGCAATTCATATTCCGATTATTGTCTAAGTGGCAGATTGTGTGAGGATGTCTGCGGCTGTGACGGTGCAGCTGACAAGATGGTGCCGTCTTTAATTGCTGGCCGTCAAATCTGTGTCCGCTTTTACGGACGTCAATGGACGTTTATAGCAATGTCTGCTGGGGAAAAAACCCAAACGTCATAATTAAATATTAAAGTGTCAACGGGGAGTGGGTGGAATCCATGCCCATAGTAATAGAAAATTAGCTGAACTATGCTATTTATTCATAATAGCACCAAATTGCAATCCGATTTGGTTTAATTTGATTCTAACGTCCAGCATATTTGACGATTCGAACGAATATAATGTGGTGCAGATATTTCATGAGTAACAATAAGATATGCCGAATAACGCGCCGTGGAGTCTTTATACTTGTATTTATTTCAAACAGAGAGTTTTGAAATAGTGTATACGGTATACGGATATATGTTCAAGGTTACACACTTGCCTACATAGGAGTCTATTATGTAATTCAAGGTAACCCTCACAGAAGAACTGAACGCTGTTGGTTTTGACATACTTACAAGTACGCCCTAAAGTTAAGTGTGTTCATATACACTTTTTTTTATTGAAATAAAAGTTTTCAAATTCTCACGACCGTCTCATCCCCTTCCATTCATACGCGTAGCCCAATGGTACAGAACACCACCAGTAATTACACTTCTGTCCGCTCTGAGCAAATACTGTAAAAGTTCTGCAACAGAGGTAGCATTTATATAGCAGTAGAAGTGTGGAGCCAACAATGAGAACAATGAGATGGGCCTCTCTAGCTTACATCGTTCTCCACTCGCCCAACACTTCATTCATACAGACATTCTCGATTGTTAGATAGGTCACGTGTTCCAACATAAAGCAATGCTATACATGCCTCTGCGTCCATTGTAGAGGTAGATCTTGGAGGTTTCCAGGGCAGCACGCGCCGGTCATTAGGAGAGGGTTACCATACAGCCGCAGCCTTACTGCCACTGCCGGATATTACAAGAGATTACTCCAAACGAAGAGAGGTGAGTTTGTACGAGGTCAGCCGCATTGTTGGAGCTGTAGCACAAAAAGAAAGGGAGAAAGAACGCCTCTTTGCCTGACCCCTTCTTCGTTCAATGAAAAGGGGTCTGGTTCAGCCGATAGGGTTATACCTGACGTGTTTCAACAGAAATCACATATCTAAGTGTACACAGGTATAAAGAGGTAGCTCTCCAACGTTTCAGAAGGAACATTCGGATCGAGCGCCATCATGCTTGATCAGCGGAATCTGCCCCGGGACTTGGGCAACATGTTCCTATTGTGTGGCAAATAAACGAACCTACGTATAAATAGGGCACATTTACCTACAATACCCATGTCAAGCGGCTTGGAAAGAATGCAATAAAAAGATGCTGTTGCGTATGGATATACTGGGTCTGACTCAAGGTATAGGTATTTGTGGTTTCCTTCTGTATACATCCTTCAAGATTAAAGATGATTTTTGTTGTGATTAACACTCATGTACAATACAGACGATCTTGTTGCGTACTTGACGATCGTATTAGGACCCAATAGCAATGAAGTACCGTGCGGGGAACATACATTTGAAATGTGAAGGTTGACGTTTATTGGTGGGCACATTAAATCCATAGAAGATACCAACTAGTATCGTAGCGCAACTACCCGCTATATATGTTTCATAATGATAACATCATGCAAATGAAATTGTATCAGTATAGCAAACAAACAGCGCTTGTGCTCTAACCAAATCCCGGACATAATTAATGTTAATATGGCATGATAGATACATCTTGTGGTTATTTTGGCTTCAGTTTGGAAGTTATCAGGACATTCATCTATAACGAGTAATCACGTCATAGAAATAATAATAGATAATGCAATCTAATATAGTAATATATTAGTTGATCTTAGTTTGTAGACTAATATACTATTATACGATATGGTGATATGAGTACTTTAGATTATCACGTATAGGTAACGTAGAGGGCTAGGTTATCTGGTGTAGTGTAGTATGGCAGCTTGATAGTATTAGTGTACGCATAAACCTCTGAGTTATCTGTCTGTCTTCTTCAATGTCGTACTTTGATTAGTGTTATCATTGTTAACGATATATATCGTCTGGCATCTTG
>JAVCKZ010042892.1:0-19044 GCA_034780755.1 Lepetodrilus elevatus | reverse complement strand
ACCCCTTTAATGCTGAGCGCCAAGCAGGGAAACAACAAGTACCACCTTTTAACGTCTTTTGGTATGACGCGACCGGGCATCGAACCCACGACCTTCTGCACTCCGCCGACGCTCTAACCATTACGCCACGAAGCCAGACGTGTTTTCAGCTATGCAATACTATTGCAATAGTAGAATTGGCCCCGATAGTCACAGCTAGTGGTAACAGTTAGCTGATATTACCTATATCTGTGCAGTGGTAAGTTAGCTGACATTTTCTGTATCAATTCAGTGGGAAGAGCTATATTAAAAAAAAATACATGTGCATAAATTCACAAAAACGTTGGAACTTGATAAAAGTACTTTATTTGTAAATATAAAACGAATTGCAAGGGTTTAAAATAATCATTAAAATAAATGTTAGCACAATCAGGGGCAGATACAGACTTTCATGTTAGGGGGGGGACCTCAAAGTGTATTTTTGAGGGGGCTCATAATTTCACCATAAGATATGTTTATTTTCCAATTCGGGGATCCGCCCCTGCAAATATAATAGTCAAATGTCTGGTGCCATTAACATAATTATCTCATGATAACATTAGGAACAAACACACTTTTAGTAACAACATCACATAAATATGGTAACAACACAAATAAGTAGACCTCGCATATACCGGCCTCGGATAAACCGGACACTCGCCTATAACAGCATATGCGTATAACTGAATTTGCATCTAACGGACAAAAATAGCCCAGGGCTCTGGACTAACATATGCCCTACATACAGGGGCAAGTTAAATTACACTGCGGGCAACCTACTTTTTAACATTTAGCACCTTTGGTGCCATTGTTACTTGCCCTGACTTGCTCTGCGGGCAAGTAACTCAAAATGTTAGTCTGGAGCTCTGGCTTCCCGTAGTGACTAACATCCATAATCACTCACTATAAATGGTACGAAATAATTGCATTATGATATTTGGAACATCTACATCAGAAGTCTGAGTACAAACTTGATGTTACTTTCTGGCAAGCATATCATAATTATTCAATATTTACACAACTTCACAAAAGTGTAGTTTTAAAAAATGAACTGTCATAACAATGCATGTTCTCATGAATATCTGGTAAATTGCGTGTTCATCTTTTTCTTGAATGTTCAAAGCAAATAAATATGAAGTTCGGTGCCAGATATGGTTTTACATACAGGAATGACGTCGAGAGAACCGTTAAACTTGACGACATCTGCACAAGCTGGAAAAACACGCGGATTCTGAAAGATGATTTACCATCTCCTACATAAGTCTACATAAGCTTCCACTTGCCATCCTTCAAACAAACATTTCTAAAAAATTCCATTTTGGAGTGGGGATCCTCCCCCCCTTAGGATCATAAAAGAAATTTTAGAATTTGTTCTCCAAAATTCTTGTAATAAATCCCCTTGTTCCCGCTCCGCTCCGGCTTGTAGTTTTTCTCCTGCAGAGTTACCTCCCCTCCCGACAGATGCCCTCTCCGTGTGTCGGAGGTCCCGCTTTCATCTGTAGCCTCGCTATTGTTCCGTCAGCTGGTGATGACAATGACAATTTTACAATTGGTTCGCCGCCCGGCTTTGTCCCCCGCGTCAAGGAGCAAGAAGCATATTAGACAAATCAGCAATAACTCGCATCCGCTCATTGTTCAGGATCGCTAAGCCTCGAACTAATTTGCACCCACGACTCAATTTGGGGATACCCCATTGTGAGGACTAAATCTTTTTCATAACATGTATTTTTTAATCTTTAATCAGTCCCGATGGCAAATGCTTGTCTTGTTTACGTAATGGGTTTGTCAGTGGATATCTGCAAGAAATATATTTTGGGAGCGAAGATGAGCTGCTAAGAAAATGCTTGTCAATGTCCACTGTTGATCAATAGATCCTCGATACCACCACTGTGACACTTCACTTCCACGGTTACCCATACAACCATGGTTACCCAAATAATCATGGTTATGCAAGCAATCAAAGTAACTGACTGACACAACTACAGTCATGGTAACCAATCAACCATGCTTACACATATAACCATGGTTACCTATACAACTATGGTTACCCACTTAACAATGGTTACTCAAACAACCAAGGTTACTCAAACAACCAAGGTTACCCAAACAATCATGGTTATGCAATCAAGGTTACTGACTGACACAACTACAATTGTGGTTACCCAAACAACCATGGTTACCCAAACAATCATGGTTATGCAATCAAGGTTACTGACTGACACAACTACAATTATGGTTACCCAAACAACCATGGTTACCCACATATACATGGTTACCCATATAAACATGGCTACCCACAAAACCATGGTTACTTATACAACAAAGGTTACCCAAACAAAAGCATGGTTACATATACAACTATGGTTACCAACACAACCATAGTTACCCACATAACCACAGTTACTCCAAGTACGAACATAGTAAACATGTTAAATAGTCTTGTCCTAATGCTTCAGAAATGATTATGTAACTGATAACATATCTGATAATTAGCGTCCTCAGATGGAACATCAGGGGACATCAGAACACTGGTAACATCGTCAGCGACTGCGTGCAACACAACCTAGCTGCAGCAACATCTCTTGGGTGTTAAAATCAACACAATTAGCAACATGTGTCATCTGGGTAGCATCTAAAGCTTAGAGGAAAACACACGGTGAATAATGGATAGATACAGCGGATCAAAGAGAACAGGATACGCATGTCCAAATCAAATTTGTTTGTCACTTGACACGATATATAGATGTAACTACCAGGATAGATGTATTTAGGGTGTTCTTTGCATTGGGCCATAGGGGTGTTCTGTGAAATGGGCCAATTTGTAATTCTGGGATGGTATTCATTTCATAAAGGGGCTGTCAGTTTTTGCTATATATATTTGGTCATCAAAAACTGGGTTGTCGGCTAGTTCTTTTTCTATACCACAGAGCTAGTTTGACATTATTATGGGCTAATAATGTGTTTTATGTTATGGGCAAGTTTAATATTGGGTCTTATGCAATGGGCCCAATTTGGAGTTCTGGGTTAAAACTTTAAAAAAACTAATTCTGCATTATGAACTCATACTTATTCTACACCACAAGTATGAGTACATTCTGCATTATGGGGGCATGCTACATCATGGGATTAATTAAAAAGTTGTGTTCTTGTTCTTGTATGCATCAGTTTTTGTCTTTTTGATTTGACTAATTGTTTGAATTAGTGCTTTTCGTCGCAGTGGGAATGTTTCACACATGCGCGATGACTACAATACTAGACAATCATATTATAGTGCGTTAAATCTGCATCATAGGTCTAGATCTGTATTTGTATTTTGTGCCTAACCAGAGAACTATAATGGATATTGTATGTTTTATATACAACATTTGACGGAAGTCTTGGCTTCTGGTTTAGTACCGCGGACCACGTACTCTCGTCAACTCTCCTGGGAGCATTGAAACATTGACTGACTGTTGTGCATCACTACACGAACCTTGCCGTGCCGTGTTGTGCTGTGTTGTGCAAGCCATTGCCTTACCAACCCACCAGCATGGTTATATGCATGTGAAATTAATTAATCTTTATGTGTGGTTTCAAATTTCTTCCAAAACTAACGCACGTGTCTATGAATTTTACATGTGCGATTTCTTTTTTTTTAGTGCTGTGGCCTGATAGAGTTAATTACTGTCTGATTTAAGTGTAAGAACTGCGGTAGATGGCAACTTTAATTGCCACTGGCAGAGAGAAGGTTCAAAATTATATATTTAATTCTTAAAACGTAACAGTATTTAACCATATAGAATTTGAATACATAACGAAACATTCAGATGAATTATATACAATTATAGTATTGTTTACTTTATGTCTATGAGTTACCTCTGAACAAATAATAAAATTGGTATTCCCTGGTTTTAGAAATACATATTGGACATTATTCGGGATGTTTTAATTTCCGTTTATGTGTTTTCTACAATAATATGTTAATTACGATGTTGTATGGGTGGTTGCTGTCACAGGGTATCACCGTTGTCAGGTCTATGTATTATCAGATCAACGGAAGGTACGAGTAATGTATATGATTATGTCACGTAATGTATATGATTATGTGACCGATATTCCTCTATTAATAATATTTTGCGTAGATTTGAAAGATGATTTCTCATGTTGGCTTATAGAGTCTGAGCTTTTAAAGGCGTAATTACAAATGGAATGTTTAGAGAAGAATTTGGTTTTATGGACTGCGAGTTTCTACGAGTGGCGTTGATCCATACAGAGCAGCGGCCTATGACTTTCCTCATAAAAAAACACCACATTATATTTGACATTAATTAGAAGCTATGTATTTTGTGTGTGTGTGTAGTCACTAAGATATTGGCCCGACTGATTGCCTTTGTTTCAGAACGCCACTCAACAACGTCGTATTTACGACTTCCGTTCAAACGAAACTTTCTCGTCTCGATCACCACCCCGAATGAATTAATACGCCTTTAATGAACTTTTCTCCATGTGAGTGTAATTAACGCGGGGGAAAAAAAGACGTCGTATCAGATAAATTAATTTACATGGAACAAAGACACACTGGTGAAATCCCGTAGCTATACGTTCTTTTACAGAAAAAAAAGACAACGTTTGCTAATGGAGCTTTTACTTGTCACAGTTCACCTGGTTTACTGGCATTGCTAATTACAGAGGTCGTAGTCGGAGAGCGTCCTAAATGGAGTATTCTATGTCAATTAATACGCAGTCAAGTCATTATTCATCTGGGGCCATTTGCAAAGACACCAGTGTTAACTAGGTCTGAGACAGGTTCCCTACTTTCCTGTTTTCTTTTATATTTAGATCTGAGTGTAATGATTTCGAAAATACATCACAGATATGAAAATGTTCCTGCATGTTTCTAGTGATATTTAAATAGTATAAGTACATTTGTTGAGGTACACATTAGAAATTTGTTATTATATCATGGCATTCATTAGTTTTCATGTGCATACATAATAAAACAAATTTAGTAGGTATTTTAGTCACTAGCCAATTGGGTTCATAATACATATATTTTATTTTTAAATTGTTATCATAGCATTAATTAGTTTCCATGTGCATACAGAATAACATTTTATTTGAGTGACTAGCGAATTGAGTCCATAATACATTTTAGTATTTTTTTTATGACAAAAATTATAAAATGTTATGTTATCATGGCTTTAATTCTTTAATATTGTAATATCAAATAAAGCATAACATTTTTAGGTAGGTATTTGAGTCACTAGCCAATTGGGTCCATAATACCGTTGAGTACAGTTACTATATTGCCAGTAATCTACTGAACGATGTAAATCAATACTTCCCACGATCACTTAGTGCATCAGTGTCCATAATTAGATAGGTTTCTCATGAATTGGACCAATATGCATGCACGTGACTAGCTATACGTAAAACTGACAGTCTCCATGTTTTATTCACACACACAAAAGTACATAACTGGGGAAATATATTTCATATCGCCGCCTTCGCAATTTGTGTACGCGTGTCAAAATATTTGCGAAACAGTGACCGCATTTTTTATGAATTCATATTGAATCGTGATGTTCCGAATTGCGTGGGAATTGTCAGAGTAATGTTGATCGGTTGATGAATACATTTCAGTCGGGAGTCTCCATCCATCACAACAGGCCTATTACCAACAGTCTGAGTAATCTGGATTTAATACAACAAATATAATATCACATTATTATCCGCGAGACGCATTCAGTCATATTTTGCTAATATTTGAACAAAGTTACATATAAAAACAATGATTAGATATCAGTGATAAATCGCATGTAATTGAAGTTACATACAAATTATTAGATATTGACATTTTTATCTCAAAATGTTAATTTTGAGAAAAGTAAATACTGATTGAATTTGGGGATCAAATTAAGAAATACAATTCCCCCAACGACTAAATGTAATTTAAATATATTGTAATTTAAATATATTGTGTTGAACCATTGTAATTTATTCCAGAAATGCTAATTATTTCTTGTTTATAATGACTGATTCATGATCTAACATTTCCTGGGTCTAATTTCTGTGCGGGTATGGGTGTCAAATACAGGTATTATAATTGGGTACTGATTAAAAATGACCTATTTCTGCCTAATTTGGGAGTCGTATGACCGATGGTAAAGTTTGTCAGGATCATGTGCAAATAGCTCAGAGTCAGTATAATGTGAAAACCACACGGACTAAATTAAATTTTGTAACGTGATACCGGGAATATTTAACACCCCCCACTCTTCCTGATCTCCATTGAATACCACGTGGCGATCTGCGGTCTGCGATCTGTGGTCTATAATCTGTGCTCTTTAGTCTTTCGTCACACCGGTATTCTTTATAGCCATCTGGGCCAGAATTGTGGTCAGCTTCTACTGGTCATTCTGTTGTCCTCGGAATTTCATCTGGGAGGAAAACCTGAAAAGTTATTTTACAGTAAAACCCCAAAAGCCATGGCTAGAACAGATACCAAATATTAGTGTATTCCATTCCTAAATATCTTCGAAAGTGGAAATAAAATATTGCCTGAAACTTATTTTTCGTCTACTATGAACCCAACACCATCTTCTAAGTGCATGCAGCCATTGTTTCGTATTTCCATCGTTACATCGTTACTTTATACTTGTTCAATTGTACCGATGCCGAATTAATTCAGATAAGTTCTTTGAATGGATTACCGATTCATTCTATTACATTTACAAGTATATATCACATTTTACCATTCCCGTTGGCGCCGCACTCCCAGACCTTGTGCGCTGATGTCACCTCGCTGTCTGACGCAGCTACCGTTACCAATGTTACCCATGTTACCACCAGCACTTAGTGTCACAGGCTTCCACTCTAGCTTTCTACTCTGTCACCATTATTTAGTATTACAGAAGCACAGAGTACTGGACAAGAACCGACAAGAGTTGGTGCAGGAATCTGTGAAGGAGTCGGTGCAGGAATCAGGAATCGCCAGGGAGTCGGGTCTAGCCATTTACGCCACACTGTAACCTGTCGTAAGACCGCGGGCAGGTCGTTTTTTAACCGTGTCATTAGGAAGATATCTTCTGATACATCAGACAGGGTGTCGAGTCATTCAACCTCCATTTGGTTTTATTCCAGTTGTAGATGTATTCCGGTAAATAATGTATTCCGAACATTTTTGCGACACGTCGTCATCCTTTGTTTAAATGAACTGATGTAAAGATGTGAAACGAAACTCGACCTTTGACTCCTGAGTACGGGTCCCAGACATGATGTGGTGAAATGGTTGTCATAAAGTGTCATTGTGACACTTTAAAATCATACGTCCTTAAAGCGATACAACCCAACAGCCGTGCCTCATTAAAGTAGTATTCTTTAACGGCCGTTGTTCATATCCTTATGAGGGTGTTGTGACACTGGATGCCATCAAGGTCAAGGTCTGTAACAATGGTCCCCCATAACGACTTCCCCTCAATGGGCTGATTGTCCAATAGATGTACCACGGTGACTAGGAAACAAAGACGTTGATTCTGCGGAACCAGAGTTGTCCTTCTTCCTTCGAGAGATAAGAATCAGCTTATTTCCTGTCTGTGGGTGAAGGAGATGCTGCTCTGAGGCTGATTAATGTAAACTGGGAGTCGCCCTCTCTTCTATCTGGGCCGCGGTACCCCTCTGCTGAGTGGGAAGCTCATTTGGACATTTGTTTCGATTCATCATCTGTCATCTTCAGACTTCTTATCATAGAGAGTTGCAAAAGGGCAGCAACTTATTGTGAGACATTGAGAGAAGAGCTGCATATTAATCACTGGCCGGTCCTATTAACGTGCCAGGTTTTGGTGCGAGGACTTTTCCAATCATCGGTTATTGAAAAGAAGTGAGATAATGGCTGAGTTACAGTCATTTGATAGTCTAAATTGAAAATTTATTATGATTTTTTTGTGTTGTGAAGCATAAAATTAGAGATGGAGGATTTTGAAGGATTTTGAGATTTTATTTTTGACTAACAGAATGAAAATGTTGTTTAATTATTTTTAAGAATGTTAGTAACTTAATAATATTCATGGAATGGGGGACAATTACAATCTTGAGTCTTTTATCTTCCTTGGAAGTGATCAATCTAATCATGATCTTTCTAATAATTTATGTTTTAGAAAATATATTTCCCTTTTGTTTCTATGTCAGAAGTTAACTTTTTTAATATCAATAATACGCCATATAAAATTCATGTAAAATTTATCTAATATAGATACATTACACATTTGACATTTACCAAGGTATATTAACAAATGATGCGTTCAATATTCCGTTGGGATATCATACGTCTTGGTTTATCTGCAGCAATCAATTTCCTACGAGATGTTCTAGTGTCTCTATCCCCACAGCGACGTTAAACTCCATATTCACTCTCACTAGTGTCTCTATCACGCTGGATGTAATGAATGTATATTTACGTATACTGTATGCAGGCACTTTGCTAAAAGAGAGTGTGACTCTAATGGAACCAGAACGCTTAATGGAAGTCGTCTTTTAGAGAAGTATTAAAGATGACTGCGTATCAGACATGATACATGTCGCCATACAACTGATTATCTAAAATATATACAGGAAATAAATCAGAAAGCAGTCAATTCATCGCCATGGTATTTAAGCTCGTGATGTTCACATTCATATATATGAGTAGGCTAATTGACTATTATCTCTCGGCCTTTTCCAGAATACTAAGTATCGCTTTCAATGAATATTGCAATGCTTTCAATGTCTTTTACACACTGGTGTCTTTTATCAGACCGTTGTACTATTTCCCTAGTGACTACTTGCCAATACTGCGTAACGTAATAATCTCTACGATGATAGGTTGTTAGGAGAGCGCTATCTCCCTAATGCAATTTTTTCCTCTCACTTATTTTCATTCTCAGTTTGGGGATATCGCTAACAAATTTGAAGATGATACGCGCGCTGTTCTTTGTGTATATTGGGTGAAGGTCATGTGACCACATGTTGCGCACGTGTTAGGACATGATACTGCGACACAGAAGCACTGAGAGGGGCGTGTTTACATAATATCTTTCCGTCCTTTCTGTCCGATTAATGCCACTTAGGACAACTTGTCCGGAAAATACGAACCATACCCCCAGCGCCCCCTACCATTCTGGAAGCTAGAACTATGGTCCTTTGAGGAGAAATGAAATTTAAAATGGCGAACCATCACATGTGTGAGGAATCACATGGTGGTATATCAAAGCTGACTCCCAGTGTGGAGAGCCTTTCATGTGCTTTAATTTGCTTTGCGCCGGCGAAATTCCAGAGTTGCCAAATTTTGGAATTTTACCAACTTGTGTGATTCCGGAAGCGTGAATTCCACTCCATGTTCATGTAGTCCAAACTGTTAGAAAATATGTTTACATTTGAAAGTCGCTTGTTTATAAATCAGTTTGATCTCGAATAATTGAACATGCACTTTTAAATAATTTCGCAAATCGTCTTTTAATCATCAAACATTTCTTAAATAAATAAATATCTTAACTTTTCATGTAAGCATAAAAAAAAATGTATTAATTATTTTGTTTAGCTCTACAAACAACAATAGTAAATCACAATGTCAAAACCTTCCCAATATATCCAATTCCTATGTGTGTTATAAATTATTTTGAGAAATGAAATTGATATATGTCAGCAGGTGGATACTCCTGCTGGAGTCAGCCTGAGTAGACTAATCATTACAGAGACAATCAAATATAAATGAAATCCTCCATACCCTGATCAATATGTGCCTATATTTGATCCTGCATGCACGGGGCTGGATATGTCAGACTTGCCCAGCACTGTGTCGTCGCAAATGGGTGAAAGATTCCCGCAGCAACGTTAAACTCCATATTCACTCACTCACCCAACACTGTGTGGAGTCTTCGTTACAAAAGACCAAAGCATATCGACTTTATGCTCATATCGACTTTACGTTATTGTCAAAAAAAGGGTGATTTTTAATACACTGTTCTCCTTCCAACAGTCTAAGTGAGTTTCTTTTCTGTATTCACCAGAGTTAATTCAATTTACGTTCATACTTTTTTCATGTTTTCACGTCCACATACATTACGTGATCTCAGACTCAGAATTTTTATGTTTGGGTTCTTGCACATTTGGTGTTTTAACATTGGTGCTAACTGTTTTGTAATTGGAAACTACTTTCAGGGAAGACATACCCCCCCCTTACTCACCCCCACTAGGCCTTATTACCCCACTCCCCCACTCCTCCACTCCCCCACTCTTCCACATCTCCACCCAACCCAACTTGAGGCTTAAGGATCATTTCAGTAAAACATTTGACATTTATACAGCAGTAGCACTTTCCAAGTTGTATTGCAAGGGAAAAGTGATTTACCATGTTGGAAGCTTCTTGTATGCGATGGACACTTGAATCAATGTTCTTATGCTGGCATTGTCTGCCGAGTTCATTTTGGTATTGTTCCACGATGTGCTTGTAGCCATATGTTTATAACATTATGCTTTTAGCAATGAGCCATTTGTCTGGGAATTTAAAGACAACATATTTTTTTTTCCCTGTAGATATAATGTTAAATTGAAATTGCTGAATTATTTACTCTATCCCCAAGGGATGTTTTAATGTAACAACTTAAAAATGTAGTCAATAAAATTAATAATGTACAATTTCCCCATATTTGTTATTTTCTTCATTCTCGTAAAGTTGGTCAAATTTTCAATGTACAGATAATGAAATGTGAATAGAATTCATAGAAATATTTCACTTTCTCCATCTAGTTTGTTTAAATACACAAATTTAAGTGAGTGATTACGGAATGTAACATCACTGCGGAAGATACCTGCAGCGACGTTAAACTCCATAATCACTCACTCACACAAATGTAAACTCTTAAATCTTGAATGTGGAATCTTGAATGTGGAACGTGGCTCTAGACCCCAATTAAAAAAAAAAAAAAAAGCAAATGTAAAATGTGATATATTAACATGGGTGGTAAAGCCTTATCGGCCTCGGGTTTGATGAGAATCTCTGCTGTAGGCCATGATGCGATGAACTGGACATCATTAGGCGCATACGGCTTCAGGAAGCATGGTCAACTGAAACTCCAGTGGTCAAATGTCCATCTGGAACCACACCAAGCACGCCAATCGGTCATCTGGCAATCCACTACCGGTCAAATCGTCATCTGGAAATGCAGTCGTCCTTAAATGTTCGGGGTTTTTATGACCGTGTTCTCAGTGTGAGCCCAGCAAGGGGCACGTGTAAAACTTGGAATCGCAAGTGGACTGGGAGTGGGAGGGTAATGCGGCGCCAGTAGGGGAGGGTTGTCAGGTACTCGGGAGAACATGGCTGAGCTGCGCCGCGCGGTGTGGTGGCATCGAGTCAAGACCCACGATGACACCATCTAGGATACGTCCTGGAGCCTGGAACCTCTCTGGGGGACAACGCTGATTGGTCTCTTCTGTATTGTTTCTGACATGGTACATCCAAGCTAGCTGAGCGAACATTACGGCCAGTGCTTCTGACATGGGATGTAAATAGGCTCGATATCTAAGATAATGATTTAGTGACCAATGGTAATAAATTATTATTGTGTTGTGGGTATGTTCTGTCTATATGAAAAGGGATTGGTATCTATGATAATAGTTTAATGACCAATGGTAATATTAATTGTGTTGTGGGTATGTTCTGTCTATATGAAAAGGGATTGGTATCTATGATAATGGTTTAATGACCGATGGTAATATTGATTGTGTTGTGGGTATGTTCTGTCTATATGAAAAGGGATTCGTATCTATGATAATGATTTACTGACTGATGGTAATATTGTGTTTTGTTCTGTCCATGTGGACAGTGATTTGTTTTGGTAGGCCCACTGATGGTGATATTTCGTTCTGGTTATGTTCTGGCTACATGGATAGGGATCTGTTTTGGGATTGATATCTAGGATAAAGTTTCACTGGCCAATGGTAATATTGTGTTATGTTCTGTCCAGATGCAGAGCTGTCTGTTCTGGTAGTTTTTACTGATAGTAATATTTCGTTCTGGTTATGTTCTGTACACATGGAGAGCCATCTGTTCTGGTAGTCTGTGACTGATGGTAATATTGTGTTCTGGTTATGTTCTGTCTGTTCTGTTGGTGGTCTTGCCCCTGGTCTTGCGGCATTCTTGGTGTCACACTATAGTTGCGTCTGGATCGCTGATGATGACACTAACAGACCAGGGTCTTTCTTGTCATTAGTTTTACCTTCTGCGCTTCGGTCTTCAGTTACAAATGTGACCACAGATACTGGCAGCCAATAGGTTCCACCTCAGATGGTTATTTAATAAAGAGGGGGCTGATGAAGATAAATCATTGTGTAAACTGTCAACGTGTGTAGTCTCTTTGGCACAGACACCAGAAATATTTAACCCATTATTTTGTATTACGATACTAACAGCTTACTTGTAGCCTTATGCAAGTCTAATATGATGTGGGCACACATCTCCATATACACTTGATGACTACCCGAAGATTTGATTTCAGTCTAACTGATATTCATGACACGTGCTCAGTTCAATTGCCTCGTGGGTAGTTCATAAAACACAAAAAGCGATTGCATCTACATTTGCCGACATACACATTATCATATAAACTATAAATATTGAATTTTTTATTTATGATAATATTGCTGTACCATAAAATCGTAATGGACTGTAGTTTATGTAAGGTTGTCTGTGATTTCTCAATGCACACAGTGTCCTGAGGGGAGGCAATTTGCGTATCGCCATCATGTTCCAACATCCTGCTTGTAGGCCCGCAGCAAATGTCAAATGAAGTTGTGTCTGCATGGACGGAAATATGATGTAACGATCGCATACTTACCTGCGGGGTGCTGTGCACGATATGTTTGTCTTGCTGCAACCAACTGTCATAATGAAAGGTCAGAGGTCGCTCGCGGTGCCACGTGGTCACGAAATAGACAGGGTGCTGCGTGGGGTGGATCTTTTTTATACTTTGTCGCCGACTCCCAATAATATTGTCTTTATCTGAAAAGTATTTCTTTGATTGGAGGGAGTATGTTTCAAAGAGATTTTTGAAGTTTTGCCAGAACGTTACGAGAATGTCCGCGTCGAGATCTGTTGTTTCCACAGTGAAAAATCTCGAAGATACTTTTACATATCCCCATAGGATCCTAGGACACCTGCATGCATCAGGTGTCCATGCATCAGGTGTCCTAGAAGAAATCCAAACTATGTCGATGAAGCAACATCTAAAAGTATGACCATCTTGGTTCTTGTTTGCCCAACTGTCGATGAGGCAACATCTGAAAGCTTTGCCATCTTGTTACTTGTCTGTATATTTGCCATCCGTACTTAAGTCTTGCTAACTATACAATATAATGCCATATGATGAAAATCATGCTCATTTTATGCCTGGCTTTAATACATTCCTGGAAATAAGCCGGTAGTAATTCCAATGGCATATCCAGTTATCGTCGACTTTGCTATGTAGGGGAGATGGTTATCCATGATATCTGGATTTTCTGTTCGATTGCGATCAAGAACCGTTCCTTCTTTACTGCCGGCCTAGAACATTCTGGCCGAGTATTAATTTGACAAGCTTCTTTCATGTCTTTTGTAGTTCTCCTTGGAATGTGGTTTAGTTGCACCAGAGTCTCGCATCCTATTTGGCCGCGGTTTAGGTTGATACGTCTGTTGTGGCTTACATCACCAGGGATTATATTGCCCGTACCTGACGCGGAGAATGCACGTCGTCGTTAACGTCCATCTGAACTGGTCGCTTCTTTATCCCCGGGTTCTTACCGCCGAGCATGTTACGTCTCGCGATCGGATCGGATCGGCAGAATGGTTAGGAGCCTGACGTCCTCTACTGTCGATATTTAGCAGATCAAGTCAATTATTTCATAGCGATGTGGTTTTTTTGCGAGATGAAAGACGCGAGATGTCAGTTACCAAGCATCAGATGTCCGTTTTGTATCGATCCGTCGAGAAATCCTGTCGTACCGCCGTGTGTAAAGAATGGCTGGGTGGGGCTAGCCTGTACTGAACTGCACAGATAATTATAGGAATAGGTATTCCAAATATTGGAATTATCGTAATCCGACATGAAATTTTTATTTTCATCTCTGCACTTTGTCGGCTGCCATGTGTAATAATGTTAATCAGATGATATTTAAAAATCACACATTTTCTAGTTGCCGCTGTGATAAGCTCTATGTATGGAATGACGCAGTGGAAATGTCTGCGGAAATTAAAATCTGACACGTATAGAAATAGAACCTCACTGGTCACACTTTGATTAGAATTGTGAAATTGATAAAAATATTTTCATCTCTGCATGTATGGTGAACTTCTGAAATAACTTCTATGTAATTATAAATACACATTTCCAACAAAATCATACATTTTTAATCGCAAATTGAGTTAAATTTCAACAAACAGAAATGTCACGAGATACTTTAGTTGCTGTACAAGGTATCGTTTCTTAACGCTCTCATAACCACTATGAGACCATACCACTCCTGTAAGTAGGCGATCAACATGTATAAGAGATCACTACAAGAGTGCTTATGGTCTCGTAGTAGATATGAGAGCTTAGAGAAATGATACACTGAAGCATACACATAATCACTTTGTATAAATAGCCATGTTTTAAATCTATGCTTAACCCTCTCCCTGCTGAAGGCAACCAGAAATGCCTTAATGAGCAGTGCTTTTGTCTAATCCAGCAGGGAGAGGGTTAAAAAAGGTGTTGTATGCTTTGCAATCTGTGTTTATATTAGCTGAATATTCTATATTCAACCACGTTATTAGCGTAATTGAATTCTACGCTCAATCAGTTTTTATACGTAATCACCATATTTCTAACAGAATCAATATATAACAGTATTCAAATATTCTTAACAGTCTCCCATGTTTAGACAACTTGTTTAACATTTATTGTTGTACTTTCAGGAGTGGATACCGATAATACTAGCAGAACCACACTACACAGAATTGACACGTGAGTAGAAATATTTCAAAATGTTTGTGCAGATTTCTACAAGAGATATTCATCTGCACTGGAGACAACCGTTAAGGTGTTTTTCCAGCTCAATGATATTAATACCTCCTGCTCAATGGTATTAATACCTCCCCGTAGTATATTAAAAGCCGGCTAGCAAAAAGGTAGCCAGTTTGCGCCATTGTTTACCCAGTAGTTAACCTCGCCGGCGTGCACACAATCATACAAACAGATTTGAAAACAAGTTCCAGGACACCTGGAAAAACAAATGACACTGCTACTTTCCTAGTAACCTGCCAAGAGTGCAAAAACGCGCCGAGGATATGGATGTGTGAAGAGTGTGGTATTGAGATTTCAGTGTCAGTGTCGGTTGTAGACTGGGTTCTGTATATAGAGGAAAGACACTGGTGTCGAGAGTAAAGGTGTTATTTTTTTACTGGGCTTAGTAGTAGAGATGCTGGTGTCTAGAGCCTTTTTGTTGGGTTTTGACTGAGCTTGGTATGTGGCAAAGACTCTGGTGTGGTCTATGACCGACTGCACATCTAGGTTTTCCGACTGCACATCTAGGTTTTTTTGGTCATTTATAGTAAAGACACTGGTGTGCAGGATATTGTTTCTCGAAGCTCTCATATCTACTACGAGACCATAAGGACTCACGTAGCCATCTCTAATACATGGGGATCGTGCACTTACGAGAGCGCCGTCTTGGTAGATATAAGCTTTGAGAAATGATACTTCTCATACTGTTTATATGGCTGATATCTTCCAGCAGTGATACTAATCCACAAATCAATCTCATTGTTTGGAAGCTATTTTTAAAAACTTCACACAATTGTTCAAGTAAGTTCTGTAATTTAAGTTATGCAATTTGAGTATTCTTGCACGTCTGCCGATGCCAGAAAATGCGAGGTATTTCTCGGAGAATACTCGGTGTATAATACAACAACAAACAACTGTCTGTTTACAATTGCACACAGAATAATACATTCACATACCCCTTGTATTGCAGATTAAAAGGTTAACGATAAACATATATATTTCACAACAATTTGGATAAATATATGAGAATTTATAAGTTAGGGTCACGTTCTGTGGAACAGAATGATTGTAGCACTACGAGAGCAGGAATTTGATATGCAATAAAATAAGTTGCAACTCCAATCGCTCTGGCACCTATTCCATAGAACAATCGTAGTTCTACGAGTCGTAACATCGTACAAACAGATAGGAGTTGTGACTCATAGGGCTACGATCGCTCTGGCACCTATTCCATAGAACAATCGTAGTTCTACGAGAGTCGTAACATTGTACAAACAGATAGGAGTTATGACTCATAGGGCTACGATCGCTCGGTTGAAGGGGGGTTGTTCTAAAGTTGTCGCAAATGGGTGAAAGATTCCTGCAGCGATGTTAAACTCCATATTCACTCGCTCACTCATTGTTCTTAAGGGATGTCTAGACAGTATCTGTCTCACGAGACCTGCATTGTGTAACTGTCTCATAAGACAATTACCATGTAAACATGTAAAAAGATTCTGCCAAGTCATATTTTCATAAGACAAAAAGATCTGTTAAATTTAAATCTGTGCGAAATTGTGACTTAGCAGAAATTTGGCACGTGTCCACATGGTAAGTTGCCTTGCAGGGTTACACTTAGGTTTCAATTTTTGAGAGTCCCTGGGACGCATGTTGATATACTTATCAACAATCTTTATTAATAAAGTGTGTCCAAACTTGCAATTTTTGCGTATGGGACGCAGGATTGCGCGTTCGGAGAAACCCTGCCTTGCAAGACTCTGCGTTATGATTTGTGCAACGTAAGGTCTCATGAGACCGACCTACTGTGTAGAATCCGTACGAGTTAAAAACAGCACCATTTTTGATAAAATATGGCATCATATATAAGCAACATAACAAGGCCGATTCTGTGATGTATCATAATTGTTGGTCCACATCCACAGAAAGCACTACAAGCTGATGGTCGAGTTCATGACATCACATAGGGAAGTCAAGTAGGTTCTATGGATCAGTCCATTCCATCCTAGGAGAGTATAGGAGGTAATGCAGCTGTAAGTAAAAATAATAATAATTCAGTATATTTTAACATAATCACCAAACAAGTAAATAGTTGCCTGAAAAAAAAACCAGAGATAATTTTATAAGTTATAAATATCCTAAATATAAATTCCTAAGAATAATCCGTAAAACAAAAAGAGGATGAACACTTATACATTCAGATATTAAAGGCCCACTCACTGGTCACATACTGAAGAGACTTCCAATAGGGCCCATGTGTGGCTAAAACTTTCCGTATGCAATCCACTCCACTGAAATACAGAAAACGCAGCATGTAGGATTACAATTTGCTATTATCGATAATTATTTTAGTATGGCATGGGGGCTTTAATGATTTTTTGTTAAAAGTATGTCTGGATAGAATATCAATGTCGCCAAGAAAAAAAAAAGCTAGAATACTTCTGGCCCTGAGATCATGAAAAATAAAATCGTACGATTTCATGCTCAAGCTCAAAATTAATATGGCCTTTTGTTAACATAACTTGAGTTTGTACACGTTTTCATAATATCGAGGCCAGTATTCAATCTTCATGTTGCCAAGAATATTCCTGATCGGGACTGCACATCAAGTACCCAACATCACACCAGTAACGGTTCTTGCACACTGGAGGCGAATTTCGCGACGACAAATCTGGCAATATACGTTCTGAGATGGAACCTTATCATTTATCTATATGCTTGCACACCAAAAGCGAAATTCGCAAGGACAAATTTCGACTCTTTTTGTTGTTGTTGTTGCTGCTGATTGGCGCAGTGATATTTCGCTCGCCTCTGGTGTGGTCTGGTGTGGACCATAACTCTGCAGTAAACATGCAAACGCAGTCGTACCTTGCATTTGGCACTAAGGGAGGTAACTGTGGACATGCATCTCCGAGTAGAACCGACACGCAGCTGGCCAAAGCTTCTGGTGAGTTTTCTTCTTGATACCCTCCCTAAAATACACAACAATATTATTTTGTGTTGGGTAATTGCCGCTTTCAAAATAATTTATTCATATCATGCCTTGTGTGTACATGCCTGGCTTGTATCAGATTTTATTATGCATGAGTGAAATATTCCTGCTGCGACGTAAAGACAATTCATTCACTCCTTCATGTACAAGATTTACAAAGGTAGCTGGTACTAGCTCACTAGATTATCATGCAGTATAAAGTAAGTAAGTTTACGGCAGGAGGAAACCTGGAAAACCTGTAGCACAAAGTGTTGCAGTTAATTTGCAACCACAGGCTGGTACTGATGAAGCAAGGATGATCAATTAATTCAGATATTGCATCCAGGTCATCCTGTTATCAATCTTGGTTTGTATACTGCAGGAGGAAAGGCTTCTACAACTTGTAGTACAAGTATAGCACATTATAGTGGCAGTAAATCTGCAAGCATATGCTGGTACTGATGAAGCAAATATATATTGCATCCTATTCAGTGTTAGAAATTCAGAAAATAATAAGGGCGTCATTCTCCATAGGCCCAATGTTAATGGTGGTCAAATCTGTCATTTTCAGGGGATCCCATAGATACGCAGGACCCCTCTATTTCGAACACTGCTGTTATCATTATTGTTTCACTCATGTGATGGTTGGTATGTTTACTACAGGAGGAAGGTCTGCAGCACTTGTATCACAGTGTTATATTACCTCCAGAGCCAGCACAAGCTTCCCACCAGCCAGCCCCTTCAACATACTCGTCATGTGACCAAAACATGACGCACTCACTCGGTAGCCGCCCTGCAACATTCAAACACGATGAACTCTCCTTGCTGGATAGCGGTTCATACAAAAGTTTGCACATCGGTTTTTCCATTCATACCTCGATGAATGTAAAGAAAATGACAGTCAATCCTTATAAAAAAAATACGTAAGAAATTGGTAGAGATTACATTCATCTGATAGTCTGAAATAACAAAAGCGTATATATTTAATCATTTAACTTGCAAGCGCAGCGTAATAATATTTGATATTGA
>JAVCKZ010042781.1:0-19045 GCA_034780755.1 Lepetodrilus elevatus | reverse complement strand
ATTTTATTATCGGGGGTGGGGGTGGGGGGGTGCATGTGGAGAGGGGCGGGGCAGGGAGGGAGGGGCCAAATGTACCAAGTCCCCGTTCTGCCTCCACTCTCTATGATGAGAAGTAATGAAGCTTGGAGATTGTGGCTAGCTCAGAGACAACCGCCTGATTAAATATGACCTCGCGGTTGATCACGAAATATTGAACATGAAAGATGGGACATGTTAATTCACTTAGCATTGCTAATTGCTCCCACTAATGAGGGAATGAAAATGGGTAGTCATGATTAAAGAAAATGCGGTCTGATTTTCAAATCATCTAGTCTTTGGAAATCTAATTTATCATTAGATTCCTGAACAAGTGCGATTATTAACATGGTCGATATGGGTAATTTTGTTATTGATTTCGTACTTAATTAACAATTCCTCCAGATGAATTAATCAAAACCATTGCTCTGCAGGGCAAATTTCTGCTTGGCTTTAACACAAATTTTAACAACAAATGGAACAAGAAATAGATATAAGGCAAAGTTTGATAATATAATTGTAAATGCTTTGGGCTTTCCCCCAACATTACATGGAGTGGGTGGGCTAGAAACAGAACAATAACCCTATCATAAGATTCTCAACTCACTTGTTATGAAACATCTCATAAGTGGACAAACAATACCTCACTTTACGAAAGGAAGCAAAACCAACAAAAATGTGAAACATAACCTACAACAAACAAAATTTTAGTTTAAATCCTTTCGACTCGACAAGTTAACTTTTTTTTCTCCTTTCAATCGGCTGGTTTAGCTGGTCGGTTAAAAAAATGTTAAAAGCCATTTTGTAGATGGTCGCCGTGTTTGCCGAGCTTTGCCTGTGTCCACATCGCCTGCAGAGGAAACTGCCATTGAGGAGGTGGTGTCAACACACACTGGGTATACATACTGGCTGGAAATTGCTGTCATTCATGAATCAGGCTTTTGCCAAAACAGCATTAAAAACAAAATTTAAGACTCAAATTACACTAGACACTATTATTTTTGCATAATTCTAAAAACAAAGTACAATATTAAAATGTAAAGAAAATAAGTTGTTTTTTGGTGGGTGTGTTGCTTTCTAAGAAAGTAAAATATGCAGATTTTGCATGTCTGGGCAAGCATTGAGATGGTGATAGTCGATATTATATGGACTTATTTAACCATCTCCCTGCTGAAGGCAACTTAAGTTGCCCGATCACATGCAGAAATAGAACAATTTTATTTTATTCAGCAGGGAGAAGGTTAAAGTCATATTTTCAGATTGCATGTTATCTGACATATTGACTTTACATATTTTTTTTCAATAAATTAAAAAGTTGACATCTGGATCTGCTGTGTGCATGCATTAAACTTTCCAAATATTTACCTACACGGGAAATCAATTTTCAGTGGAAAAATAACTACAGTATTGATGTTTCACGATGCTCCTGAATCGTAGAACTCTTGTGAATCAGTGGATAAGTCTACACTCTGGCCATAAGAGACAGTGAGGGATCATACACCAAACTTCGTAAAACAAACAAAAACGTTTTTGCCTCGACAAACTCCTGCCATCTGCTCCTTAAAAATATCTGGATATTTCTGATAAAAAGCCAAATAAGCTGCAGACAGTTCTGACATCATTGTGTTATCATTTTCATGTAGTTCTGACTCCGAAGACTGGCAACCACACCGGCTGCTCTGGGATAGTTGGGGGTGGAGGAGTGAAATCAGAATCTTAAAACAAAGTGACCCTGGGGATTCTGAGACTGGGGCTGGGGGTTCTGAGACTGGGGCTGGGGGTTCTGAGACTGGGGCTGGGGGTGGGGGTAGGGAGGGGAACATCAGAACCCGAGAAAAAAAACCACACACCATGCCGACAGAACGGGTAGGATGGCAGAGGAAGAAAAGTCTGCCAGGGGTATATTCTGCCACAATCTCTGTAGCTGGCAAAGAGCACTCTGTTTCATTACGCACACATGCATTTCATCAAGCTGAGGACTTGCCTCTCCATTCACCGAGGGGAACAAGCGACACAATGACTCCTTGAAGTGGGGACTGAGTAATAGACTGGGTGGCTAAACTCTCTTACACAGGAAGCTAACAGGGCTATCTCGGCCCTCATCTCTTTAAAGGCCAGGGTTACACAAGGAAAAGTTGGCGGAGTCCTACACAAAGCTGTGCGGAAATGTGGGGCTCAGTGTCTCCTTTGGCTGAATTGAACACTGCCGAATGGAGGCGGGGGAGGGGGAGGGAGGAGGCTCAGATCCCCCTCAACCTCAAGACTTACCCCCCCAAACCTCGAACCTCTCCTCCTCCCATCTCCACCCCCCTCGCCACCAAAACCCGACCTTTGCTTATTGCCTAATAGAGGAGCCCATGGGGTGCACTCATTGTCCCGTAGCCGTTTACTATCTACGGCGGCGATACCTAGGGCTGTGGTGGCGGTATGGTATAGTAGCAGCGGCAGGAGGTGCCCCAGTCACTCAATGAACAGTCGGGAGGTGGAGTCCTAGTGTGTGTACATTACTACATTGCCCCCCCGATCATCTGCTGGTACGACACACTCGCACACACTCTCGCTTGCTCTCTAGCTCACTCCGCTCACCGGCCAAGTGAGCAACAGCTAGTGAACGTGGTGGTGGTAGTAGCGGCACAACACGGCACAGCACAACACAACACAGTGGAGCAGAACACTTCGGCTGGACACAGTTACGCACACGGGAATGTTACGTGGGATGTTGGAAGACCGTCAGTTGTAATCTCATACTGGTGCGGATACTATGCCAACAAGCCCGGTCTGCTGGTATTTGCTACATGCAGCATTGCCTGATATGCTGGTAAGTAGGTACACTAAAAACAGCTGAAACAACGTCACAGCTCTATATTCCTCCGTAAACCCAGTAGCTAAATCAGGTAGCCCCCTGAGATAGAGAGAGAGAGAGAGAGTTTTCAAATTCAAATCTGTGTCAAGTTGGCCCCTTCTTTGTTAACCCTTTCAACAGCAGACGTCAAAAAAGGTTTTTACCATTTTTCACAAATGCTGTTCTTTTTACTGAAAAAGATTCCTATGAAGTTTGTTGCTCATGCTCCAAAGTACATGCTGTGGTATTCGTGAGGGTGTACGTGACCTAATTGTTGGTGGAAGACATCCTGTCACTGCTGAACTGGAGGTAGGACAAACTGGAGGGTGGGTATGGGTCCACTAATAGGCCTAATAGCCAGAAGCCATCAACATACCAGCACAGGGGACAGATAAGAGGTGGTTGGGGGTGGATTGACGGCTTACTGGGCAGGGTGGTATCACGATGACATGACTCCCCCACCTCCCATTCTGTCCTATAGTAACATTTCTGTTGCCATTATCAACATTTTATAGGTTGCCAGATGAAATATGATTTAGTCTATATTTACTCAATGTCACAATAATGCATATTAACTCTCTCCATGCTGAAGGCAACCAGAGATGCCCAAAAGAAAAGTGCCTGCACCTAATCCAGCAGGGAGATGGTTAACAGTAAAAGTGCCTCTGGTTCTGCTACACTTTTGAAACTTGCTACAAATCATCTAGACTGGTTCAAGACTATTATTAAATAATAAATACATAAACCATTAAAAAATAAACACATATTTGAACATTGAGCAGTCCTAAATAACTGAATAATACATAATTATCACCTTCGGATCATTTGCAACTGCTTGTGGGCTTTACTGAAACACCCAGTTATCTTAGGTCCACCTCCTACTACAAACAGCCCCCCACGAGACCACCGAAACACGTCTCGCCAAACTGACAAAAAAAAAGAATAATGACTCCAAGGTAGCAATCTAGAAGCAAACACAAGCACAGCAGACAACTAGGCAGCATTAGCATTGTTAAATATAACTGGCCATAAATTACTTCAAAGTTTTATCTCCCATATGAAATAAACATGTCTGACTTTCCACGAAATATGCATTATAACAAGCAACGGTAGCGAGAAGGGTGGACACGTTTTGACATGTGTTAGAAATATGTAGCCACCAGTTTTTAAATCGCAAAGATAATAAGTTCGGGAAAAACACACCTTTCCTGCTTTGCATTGTGCATGAAAATAAACAGAAAGTATTGAAATTGACATATATTTATTCTAACTCTCCACATGGCATCAAAATGTTTGCGATTCCACATTTTCCTACTTAAATTAAAGTGACGCTCCCCTTAAAAAAAGGTCCATGATATATTAGAATATTTAAAGTAGTCCTTGAATCCAAAATATAAACAGGTATAAAGTATATAGCTGTTTAATCATGTAAAGAAAAAACTTGAGGAGACGAGATAACGTCTTCAGGGGGACAAGATAACATCTCGAGGGGACAAGATAACGTCTGGTAACCTGGGAGCGAGCAGGTATGCAAGTCACGTGGAACTGCTTAGTCAATTTCTAACGTGTGATGTGATAAAACCGCACTTTTTTATTTTTATCATCACAATATATGCAGTGTCCCTTCTTTCAGCTGGGATAAAACCAACAGAAAAAAATAGCAGTTTTCAGAACTTCACAAGACATGGCCAAGTGACATAAAAGAATTTTGGACCATTTCATCTTTAAAATGCTTATTAAAAAAACGTATTCATTCATTTATTGATCTAGCAATTAAAAACACACCATAATGTACATGTAGAACATTGAAATGACATTTAATGACACTAAACTGAACATGCACAGGTAATACTGGATAAAATGTCTACAATGAACAAATATTTAGCCAGAATTTAGCTTATCATCTACACAGCTGTTCTGTCTTTCCAACATCCCCCTTCTACATAAAACATTATTTACAAGATATTTGGTGATAACAATTATTCATTTGATTACTGGTGCACAAATTCCGACCCTTAAATTTGGTTAGATTATATAAAATCCAAAAACATGCAATTGCTTTTCATTCCATAAAGTATTTACCACATAATCTACAACATAAGGGTGTCAATGCAATTTCATGTCAAACCATAATACAGTATACACCATAATAAGCGCTTATCGTTTCTTAAAGAAAAAATCCACATTTGTTCCATACCAGATCGTCAGCAGTGAGAAAGAAAATAAGCAATATCAAAACATGATAAATCACGCGTAACATTCTATTCTGGTAACACATTCATTACTTCCATGCGACACAACACATACCAGTCCATAAAACCCTCGTGACTCAATCTTGCAAATAAATTTGGAATTAATCATCCGAACCAACTTGACTTATCCTACGTCTCCTAAGCACAGCCAGGGGTGGGGGGTCGGGGGTTGAGGGGTGGGGGTGAGGGGTGTTACATTGATAAGGAGGGTCTATATTTGTTTTGAGTCTACTGCCTTGGCAAACTCCTCACTACACTCTCAAGTGTGCCGTATTCCGCGTTGCCCATTTATCCGAGGAAATGATCCAAAACTCGGACAAATGTCGGCTATTATATCTCCATTTATTTCCCCCTCCCATCTCTCATCGTCTATTGACTTTTCCCTCGCCGTAACTGCGTTATCGTGGATAGGAAAAAGAATTCAATTGTTGCGCCAATTTCCTTTCTTTGGAAAAAGATAATCGAGAAAAGCTGCAATGAAAAATTGTATGGCTTGAAACCCTTGGAATTTTACCATCCAAATAGGCATGGTTTCTCAAATCCAAGATAAACCTCTTGACATAAAACATACATTGATTCCTACAGATTGTGACATTTTATTGCATCATCTAAAACGTTAATTAACTCAAATATACTACTATGGCAATACTACTCAGAATTACATATAATAAAACAGCTCCTAATTAACTTTAGATGGTTCTTATGCTTAAATTTATTGGGTCCAAAGGTCTTGAATGCCAAGAGAATTTAGCATAGAAAAAAACCAATGATCAATATGGGTTCAAAATAATATATAAAAATGTGTCACACTTCTAGTAAGGGGTGCTGACTGTGGCAATTTATTAGTCTTGATTCTGTGAAGAAATTTCCCTTTAAAATCAATGCGAAATACATTGAATTCAGTAGGTGGAAAGCAGCCTACAAGATAGTTCTATGATATATTTGAACGCACAGCAAGTTGACTAGGTCCAAAAATTTCAATAAATTAGCAATTCCTAGGAAAGATCTGTAATAGCTTGATGTCAGTGCTATGTTCTTTTGTTGCTATCTTTTTTTTTTGTAATGAGGTAAATTCAAAACTGATATTTGTTCCTACTTCTTTTGTAAAGATATTCTGGTCCATAAACTAAATTATCTCTATACCTTAGTTGTGCAAGTTTTCTAGTTGACACATAAGACCACAACATTTGAAAAATGGATTACAACAAACCAAAACAAACATATCTGACTCTCTTTTCCTCCCTCCCTCCTTCACTTCTCTTCCTCATTTATTCTTCCACCTGTCTCTTTGCATTTTAATGAAAGGTTTATCTCACAATATTTCTCTTTTCACATCTTACTGAAAGGTCTCTCCCTCTCTCTCTCTCTCTCTCTCTCTTTCACTCCCCCTCTCTCTCCCTCCTTCTCTCTCTCGTATCTTAATGAAAGGTTTATTGAGGAACTGAAGGCATAATGAAGTTCAGTGATGCCCCTAAACCTATTGTCCACCTTAACTATGACCAATGAAGGGGTTGGTCAGTGGCTGAAATTGGGCAGTAAATCACATCAGTGTCCAGTCCGCGGCCAGGAAGCTGCCAGAGAAGGGCAATTACCGGACTTCCGCGAAAGGCGTCCGGGGATGGAGGGGATTTCATCCCTGTCTACAAATGCATTAGGGGCGGGCAGGATCTGGGAAATTATGACATGCAGTGAATTTGTCCCGGATGCCATGTTCTTAAAAGAAAGGAAACATGATAGCGGATGCAGCGATATTTGAGAAATTGCCTACCGATAGTGGTGTGGAAATTGGCACTAATAGTAATACTCTTACTATCTATACCCCCAAGGTTAAAATCAGTCCCTATGATTAAAGTATCCTTGAGTACTAGTGATTTTCTAAGCTTGTGCTGTATGTTATTAATGTATGGTATTGTTAGGACAAGTTATTTTTGTAATGTTTTTATTTTATGTTATATCATTATGATTAGCCACCAAGATGTTGTTACTACCATGGCGCCCGATACAAGTGGTATCTTTCTTTTCTTTTCTCTCGCTGATAACAGGCTATCAGCTTAGCCTATCTACCTATGCACGTGCTTTCTACGACTCGCGTACAAGTGTCTAACATTGAACAACAGACATTTACACACAAAGCAGGAGAAATAATTATTACAGCAAACATTCTGTTACAACAACGGCAAATACATTACGTAAAACATAAATCGTACATGCAGGACGAAGTGCTCAATCTTAGTCTCTCAAATGAAGCATCACTTCACACATCGTCTGAAACCAGCAAATATACGTCTATTTTTGAAAAGGGGGGAACCTCTCACGATGTTTACACAACTATGAAGAGCCAGGAAATGGATGTATCCTAGAGAAAATAGCCGAGGAAAATAGTCGTGTCCTGGTTTAAATTATCGAAATAGACAACAAGCATGACTCACGTATTATCTGAAAGTGTTATCATTAAAAAAAAGTAGTTGGAAAATGAAAATTAGATATTTTTTATTTTATCTCCCCCTCTATTCCACAAAACTGTTTGGCGTTAACGGAGTTGGCAGGTTATCAGATTTGACAAGGAGCCCGATTCTGGATGATGTAGAAGCTAAAGTCTTTCACACGCGATTCTTAACAAAAGTGAACAGATTCGACACAATAGAACATATTTTACAATAGCCATGGACTAAAAAAAAAGACACCATAACATCCAACGGCATAACAACAAAAGCATATCACAGGAAATTAATTCATATTTTCGTTGAAATCAAACATGGCTTGCGTAGAAGCTTTCCCTTGGGGGTTAAAAAAACTACGACTCATTATGGTTAAATTGACTTCCCCAAATGGGCGATGTGACATCATGTAGTGGTAAAGTATGATCCAGGGCTGGGCAAGACTTGGAAATCCATGAAGGCGATCGTTCACAATATTGACAGGTAGGGGCAGGCTTATTCACTGCGTACTCGTCAGAAGGCATAATCAATATGTTACGTATACGCTGTCGAAAGAAAAACGATTTTTTGACCTAACTGTTACCATTTCCCCAATACATAGACATTACATAGAGTGTTATAGCATTCAGAATACATTGATATGTTACATGAATACAGCTAGCAGAGTTAGCAAGTAGTTTTGGAGTATTAAGAGTAAATGGATTCTAAGGTATATTTAGGACTAGTGGAAGCATAGGAATTTAAAAAAAGAAATTCTACCCGTGTTATCAGTTATTTTTTAAAAAGATTTTACCATGTTATCAACTTGACTTTTTTTAAAGTATTTTTTACCACTCAGTGTTTAGAATTAATATTTTTAATTAGAAAAGAGAAGATATTACAGAATTCATTTGCATATATGAACTTTGCTTGAAAACAGTTTGTTTAACCCTGACAATTTTTCAATCGTGTATAATTTTAAAATTGGGAAATGAATACTAAACATTGAATTTCAAATTGGTTTATTTTTTTAATAAATTGATATGAATTATATTAAGAAATAACCAATACAATTCAAATCCATCTATAAATCAACAAATAATATTTGTTTGCTGTCCAACACACCCATACCCAGATACCTATACACAAAAATAACGACATAATTCTTAACAAGCATGTTCACAGACCCGTTCCAAGAAGTTGATAAATGATGCAGATTTTCCATTTCCAGCCACTCACTCTACGTATAGAATCAATCAGATTCCATGTCCAGTGGAATGTTTTATCGGTTTCGATGTCAGTTTTCATTGGTAGGTCTGTCCAGTCAGCTATCTACTTTCTGAATCCTCTTCATGATGGATGACGGCAATCAACGTACAAGTCGCTGGCATCGTCAGTCATGGTCACTTCTGGCCAGTCATGGTCAGTTCATTGGCCAAAGGGTATCCTGTGGCATTGCTTACTCTGGTGCAGAGGCTAGAACACCTGTCCTGGACATAGGGGAGTGGGTATTGTTCTCATACCTACAGGAAAGAATTCTGAGTTTACATTTACCTGTGGACAGGTCGCTAACATGAAGTTAAATTTGAATATATTTTGACTTTTCTTTTCAAATTGGGATTTAGATCAGATTTCAAGATTCTTTCACTTATATCCCCAGCTTGTACATTTTATGAATTACGAGAGGTTAAAATTGGTAGTATTCATTTTAAAACTTAACAATCTCTCCTTGTAAACTTTACTTTACAAGTTCTCAATACAGTTTAAGAAACGACCCTAAGCGAAAAGTTGAATAAGTTTGCATGTAAAGTCAACCCGCGACTCCTCGTAACCACCAATTAAAGGCGTATTTACCAAGGACTTAGCTGTATGTTATCTGTAGGGACAAGCATGTGTATAATATGCCCTAATCAGGCTACTATACAGACAGTCTGTGCCCTGATCAAAGCAACCACCATGTCGGCTGAAAAGAACATCTAGCCATAGGGACTAGCAGTTTTGTTTGTAGATTAACCCCTTCTCCTTTGTATGTCTCTGCCGAATGTACAAAAGTAACTATGCCTCCTCAGCGCTACTTTAACCAGTATTTCCGCTCGAGCAGAGAAACTCTTTTCTGGTTGGTTTTGCTTTTGGTCGTTGAAAGGGTTATCTCAATCTAATTTTGTGTTCGTCCTTGAAAGGGTTAAGTCATCCTAATTTTCGTTTGGTCACAGGAAGGGTCAAGTCATCCCAATTTTGCTTTAACCATTGAAAGAGTTAAGTCAACCCTAATTTCGCTTCGAGTCGGTGAAAGGGTTACAGAAGTATGATCTAGCTCCTCAGACGAGAGATGCTTGGGGGCGGTAGCAAGGTATTGTGATGTTAGCTCAAAGTCAACATGTTCTCTCTTCCGACTGGAGATAAGAGACTAGATAGAAGGGGTTAATGATATTGCTGGTAGTGGCACAACCTCTACAATGGCAGGTAGTGTTTGTGAGGGCTTATTACACACAGAGAAACACTAGGGTAGTACACCCAGTAGATGGAAAGAAGAGTGAGTGAGTGAGAGAAAATGAGAGAGTGAGTGAGAGAGGGAGTGAGGGAGGAGTAGAGAGAGAGGGAGTGAGGGAGGAGTAGAGAGAGAGTGAGGGAGGAGTAGAGAGAGATAGAGAGATAGAGAGGGGGAGGAGAAGAAGGGAGGATTTCCATGATTAACCTTCACAACAGGTATGTTAAGAAGTATGTTAAGAAACAGATACTCCATGTGTTAAGTTGGTGGATTAGGAGGTAAGTGCTGTTGTTGATATGTTAAGATCTGTTCGGGCCATGCTAAGACTTTTCGAATTTTCGGAGTGTGGATAGGAAACAATAGTGAACTCTGAAAACACACATGACACCCTCAACATACTTATTATTATTTGTAAATTATTTATAATTATATATATACTGTATATTATCATTTGTAAAAAAAATAATTAACATTTCCTGCTGAAAATATCACGTGATACACTTTTCATCGATCATTGATATTATAAAATATAAAATTTAATAAAAAGATTTTTTATAAAGAAGATTAAATTCTGTGAAAATAGCAATGTTTCAAATAATGACAAAAATAAATAAAATTAACAGATAAGAGAGAATCGGTAATGGTGCAAACATGGACACATTGCAGGCACCATCTGGAGGCAGGTATCCATCTCTCCATGCGGTACATTAGTTGTAACAAGGCCATCTGTGAATGTAGGATTACTGTGTGATACACAGGGCATAGGGCAGGCAGGGAATTAGTGTTGTAGTGTAAGTGGCCCTGGAGGAGGAGGACATGCAGTAAGTGGCCCTGGTGGTGGTGTAAGTGTGGTGTAAGTGGTCTTGTGGTAGTAGTTGCATAAGTGGCCTTGGCAATAGAGGTAGTGGAACAAGTGGCTCTGCCATGGTGATGGTGGTGGTGGTGGTGGTGCAAATAGCCCTAGTAGTGGTGGTAGTGGCATAAGTGGCCTTGGTAGTAGTAGTGGTAGTAGTAGTAGTGGTAGTGGTAGTGGTGGTAGTAGTAGTGGTAGTAGTAGTGGAATAAATGGTTGTGGTGGCAGTAGTGTTGGTAGTGGTCTAAGTGGCCCTAATCATATTAGTGGTGCTAGTAGTGGTGATATGTGTCCTTGATTGTAGTACCGGTAGTAGTTGTGGTGGTGGTAGCGACACTAAGAATCACCACGCACGCACACACGCGCACGCACACACGCACGCACGCACGCACACACACACACACACACACACACACACACACACACACACACACACACACACACACACACACACACACACACAGACACACACAAAGACACATACACACACAAACACACATACACACACACAAATATGCGTAGGTCTGGAGATGGATGCCTGCCCCAGTACAGCCACATGTGTGATGGAATGTCCGAGTGTGTTTGTCTTGTATGTTGGGAGGCATATTTGCTATGCTGAGTGAAATAGATCATGTCATACTCATGTTGGTTGAGTCAGGTGCATACATCTTAGTATTGTTTTTTTTCTAGCTAATCCTGATCGGAATTCTTCCCTTTTTCCCAAAAATATATAATAAATTAAGCAGAATAAAATAAATACTTTAATAAAAATAATACATAAAAGTAAGTAAGTTATGCATTAATTAAGCACACACACAAAAACACACTTTAAAAACAAGTTTGTAAGTAAATAGAATTGCCCAAAAGATAATCTTTATATATAAATATGTTTATCATGAGGAAAAACAAGAACATTGCTATCAACCTGTAGAGCCAACAACAAAATACAAAAAATATAAATGTTACCAATTACTTGGTGGCTTTGAAAAAAACGCCACGATATTAGCCCATGCCTACAGCTCGCAACTCCATCAAAAACTTAATGTTTCACATTTGTGCATTACGGCAGCACCGCCACTCAGGTCTTAGATCCTGTGCTCCAGCAGCTGTGTGTGTAGGTCCCGAGTCTGACAGCTATATACGCTGGGATGACAGGAAGTTGTTACACAAGCCAAAGTCGGCCATTACTTGGATCATTAATTGAATTCCCATACAGCCCAGGGTAATTATGGTAATCTCGCTACAGAGTGATGGAAATCACGGCCTATCATAACCAGCTCTATATTGGGGGTGATGGAGAGAGGGAGAGATGGATAGAGGGATAGAGAGGGGTTGGGGGGGGGATCTCTATCCCAGACTACCTGTTTCTAGGGATACAGACCTGTTGTTATCATCATGAGAATCGGGCAGGATTTCATCTAATTAGCCAATGCTCCGAATGTATTCGTGCCCATGAACTTTCGCAGTAGATTCCTACCGAGTACATTCTGCACGTATGACATTCAGAAACTGGCGCATCGTACATTCTTATGGTAGATGGGACGGAGAGTATGATATACTCTCTAACCCCTGACTTTATAGCCATGTTTGTGAAGTTCCATTGATGAGTTACATATGATGTTTCTATGTGCGAGAGGTCATAAAAAATAATAAAAAATATGTATAGGGATCAGAATGGGAATAGATGTTGAATATCTATGGAGGGAGGTATGAGTGCATCTATAATAACAGGGTATCAATATATACTTTCTGAGAACATTATACCAGTATACACACCATCGACAATTACACCACACATTTGGTACAAAATGCACCATCCATTAAAGGCCGGAGTGAAGTCCTATCGCTAGAACCCAGGTGCAAATACATACACTGGAAACCAGGTAAAATTACCACCCACTAAAAACCAGACACAAATACACACTAGAAATCAAGTACCGCTCAAATAAAACCATATACCAATACACCCATTATAAAACCATATACAAATACACACACTAGAAAACCATATACAAATACACCCATTACAAAACGTACACAAATACACCCACTACACACCAGATAGCAGATAACATAACAAGCCAGAACATATCCATTAATAAAAAAATTCACATTTATGTACATAAATGTCCGTATACACACGGTTATGAAGTGAACGTCGCTCGGCCTGCTGTACTAAGAGAGAGAGAGGGACGAGAACACGAGCCCTGACTGCTCATTGGCTGTGAAGCCATCTGTTATAAGCCAGCTTGCACAGCTGTAATGTTAGTAGTCGGCTGGCAGCTAGCACCTCCGCCGCGGCACGGCGTATAGTACAGTGGATGTTTCCCCCTTGCTACCCTCTGTTTACACGCGGTTATGGCCCAGGCCGGGGAGATCATCAAATCGGCGTCTAATCATACAGGTCTGCCGATTAAGGGAATCCCGACATAAATCTGACTGTGTTGATCTGACTGCGTGAGACATCAGTGTCGCAGCTATGTGACAGATCAAATGGATTAACGCTCGAGATAGCGATACACACGCTTGGATTGATCCAGTCGGAATTACAATAACATACATACGAGTGAGTCCCTGTGGCTTTTTTCTCTGTGTTGTGGTCCTTTAAAACTTAATCTGTAGTATTGGCTTTATGCTATTTATTTTCTTTCATATGATGAATCTTTAAAGCTGGTTGTATTTATTGATTTACAATATTTTGTAGACATTATATTTATTTATAATGTCGTAATGGAAAGGTCCTTATAGTGAAAATGTTACTGATGCGCCTTGGTTATTAAATAGGTCTTGGTTTTGTTACTAAGATTTATTTAAAAAAAATTCTAAGTCATAAAACAGCATGAGGAAAACTTCAAATATTTATCTACGCGCATACTAAAATATGATTTATGATGATGCTGTGTAGTGCAGAGTAAAAAAATGATAATGTATTAATAAATGCATGGGAATCAGCATTGCATAAGAAACTGAGAGACTGAAAGTCTCACATAGTGCAAATGTTAATAGATACTGTGAAGTGAAAACCACACTTGTAGTCTATTACTGGCGCTAGTGGGAATCGTAGGATAGAAATAACCACTATTCCCTCAATGGAGGGAGTTCTCTCAGTGGATAGTTCTCACTCAATGGAAACAATTCTCACTAGGTGGAAAGAGTTCTCACTTGGTGGAGACAGTTCTCACTCAATGGAGTTCTCACTCAGTGGATAGTTCTCACGTAATGGAAACAGTTATCATTAGGTGGAAAGAGATCTCACTTGATGGAGGCAGTTCTCACTGAGTGGAAAGTTCTCACTCAATGGAGACAGTTATCACTAGGTGGAGACAGTTATCACTAGGTGGAGAGAGTTCTCACTCGGTTGGTAGACAGTTCTCACAGGATTGTATTACCAGGAGCCATCGGCTAACTGCTTTGATGACGGGGACGACATAAAGACCTGTGGAGTCCTCTGGAAAAATTACCATTTATACAGCATTACGCCTTTAATTTCATGCCGAATGACTTCTGTCTATTCTTCAATTGGGTGTTGTTTATTTTCTTAAGCAAAGATAGCCATGGCTGGTGACTAGACACAAGCTATTAATGAAGTGCACATGGCAAGGTAACTGTATCTTTAGGCAGTAAAACGTTGATGTGTTTATTCCCCTGCGGGATAAACAACCACAATATGTTGTTGTTTGTTCCTTGATCTCTGCCTCCCCCCTCCCTCCCGTCCCCTTCCCCCACCACATCTCCTTAACCTTTGACCTCCTGGAGGCAATCTTAGCTGCGTTAAAGATCAGTGATGGTGATTAAAAGTCCAGTACAGCAGGGAAATGGTTGATGAAACTATTTTCAAGTAAGTACTCATGATGCATCGTGTCGCCCAAGATGATGATTGTGGTTGTGTATATTGGTGGTGGGATGGATGTCTCTTTAGACAAACACAGGAGTAGGGATAATGAGGAAGACTTGCTTATAAAGGTGGGTGGGTGGGCGTTGAGTGGGTGGTTTCTTACAAGGGTTGTGGAGAGGTTGGGATTAAGGGTAGTTGGGCATGATTGTACATTGACTCATATTGGGGTTTGGTACCTGCTAAAGCATGAATGCATGTTTGCTTTGACACAAGTAATGTAACATGAAGGTGGACTGGTAGATGTACAATAATCATAGTAACATAAGATAGATTTGTGAAGTGTTTGTGTCCATGAAGAATCTCCTCTCTCTCTTCCATAAAATAATATAGAATTAATTACTGTTTAATGCCACTGTATTTGTGTAACAATTGGGGTTTAGATCCAATTTCAAGATTCGTTCTTGTATCACGTCTTGCCAGTTGAGTGAATATGGAGTTTAACGTCGCTGCGGAAATCGTTCACCCATTTGCGACGACTTGCCAGTTGGGATCATGCAGTAACCTGCAACATCCATAGCACTGAATGTTGCAGTAAACCTGCGAGCATCTGTTACCAATGTTTGGGTCGATGCATGTATATGAAACAGGTTCAGGATGCAAGGCTAGAATGTCGAGTCAAGACTTGGTAGGGTCCGTGTTGAGTTATCTATGTTCGATGCAGTGAGACGGCTTGTAAAGAAACTGCAGTGAGTTAAGAGCGAGTGCACTTACAGATGTGACATTGCCCCTCAGCATACCCTGTGACAAAGTGAGCAGAGATTTATGAGTGATCACAGTACACATATAGATTTGTCAGTCGGATATCGCTCACATATCTGTAGATGTGATGGGAGAGACCGAGTAACTGTTACCAGAGGGCAATGATAGGCGACTCGGAGTGTTGATTGTATTGCGTGAAGAGCGAGTCAAGGTACGGCTAGTTGCGTAACATTTGCTGACGGAGTGGATTTGACCGTAATAGCTCCTTCAGGATAATAATGGACACTATTAGGACAGCAAGTGGCCGCAAATATTTAATATCAGCGGCATAAAATCAACTTTTTCACTAGCCCTGGCTCGGAATTCTAGATTTTTTTTATATCTGAATTCAGTTTATAACCAAGTTTTTTTCCCCCCTTAGATGTTACTTTCAGTTAACAATTGAAACTGAATTTATTTTTTAAAATGCAAATTGCTGAGGAGTAAAAACTCTGACAAGTGACTTTAGTTCGTTTCGGGAAATCGGGAACAGATAATAGTAAAAGCCTAAGAAGCATTAGTTCGTGATTTTAACTTGGAATTGCACTAGACGACCAGGGTGTCATTTCTCAAAGCTCTCATCTTGACTACGACATAAGAACTCTTGTAGCGATCTCTTATACATGGGTATCGTGCACTTACGAGAGCGCTATGGTCTCATAGTGGATATGAGAGGTTCCAGAAACGATACCCAGGCCAATTTAACCACTGCTTCAGAAATCTAACAATCTGAAAAAATAAATTGTTATTGTTCGTGAATGTTTGTGAACAAAACATCGCAGAGCTATTTGCTTTCAGGCTACTCTTCCTGTTATATTACATTGGATTAAATTGGCAACAAAATAACTTCAGCACAAACTAGCAGAGGTGAATAAGTCACATGTACCATAAAAAAACCATTTCAGGTTTACACAAAGCCCTGGCAGTTTCTACAGTGATGTATACACCTGTCCACTCCGGCTAGTCCCAACCCGTAGTGGGCCCCATCCATCACCACAAACTACTTGGCAGACAACTTGTTGTTTTTGTCGTCTTTGATAGGGAGTAATGACTTTTGTGCTGGAGGCTTATAACAATACAAGAGGTGCAGCTTTCAACATTGTTTCTCTGGCTCGTAATATGGTTTATGGCAGGAAGAATCCTGCGACGCCTGTGGCACTTAGTGTCTCGGTAAACCTGCAAGCACTGGCTGGTACTGACGAGCCTTGGAATGATAAGAATTAATCATGACTGCGATGGAAAGGTTACATCTGTGGGCATCGGTTCTGTTCAGTGTCTTCCCCTAGGCACGGAGGTGTTCTAACTTGGGGGTTATGAGTAATGCTGGTACTTGTCAGGTTCTTGAACATATAATATCATCCTGTTCTCTTTGTCCATAGTTTGCCAGTATTTTTCATTTGGGGAATTGTTTTCTAAATTGCACATTTATGTTTGCAATTTCTATTTACCATAAAGATGATGAAACTGAAGTCTATGAATATGCCATCAATCCAATGTATATACAAAATATATATTTTCATATTTTCACACTGATCTGTTTTTTTTATTGTTTCTACTGGAATAAAACGATTTATTTATTTATTTTTAAATGTTAAAAGAAAGAAGCATTATGAGGAAAAAAAATAATATTTATCAATGCACAGTTTCAATGAATACATTTTTGCTTATGTACGAAACATTCCCGCAGTAACGTAAAGCATTGATCGAATCAATAAATATATTTTCTTTCTTCTTCCCTCAGGACCTGTGATGCACTGACGAGGATGGATACCTTCAGAGGTTTAGTCTGACCCTGGAGCAGACTCCGCCTGTAAGATGTGGTGGTGGCAGGAGGAGGATGAAGCGCTACAGTGCCCCGCCCCTGACCACACCCACTCACTACCCTGACCCCTCCAAGCCTCCGGCGGGGGACTCGGAGGACGAGGCATCGCTCAGCGACGGCAGCAAGAAGGTGAAGACGGCGCAGTCCTTCGAGTCGCTGTTCGACAACGAGACCCTCAGCGACGTCGTCCTGGACATCAACGATGGCCAGTTCATCTTCCACGCCCACAAGATGATCCTGGGGATGAAGAGCGATGTCCTGGCTACGATGCTAAACGCCAGTGCCGCGGCTCCTGAGGGACAGAAACCCGTCCTGTTCATCCGGGAGCCGCAGGAGTGCAGCCTGGTGTTCAGCCGGTTCCTGTACTTCATCTACAGTGGCGCGGTCTGGCTGCACCGCGACTACGTCATCCCGCTGTACAAGCTGGCCGAGAAGTACGCGGTCCAGGCGCTGTCGTCCCACTGCGAGAGCTACATCTTCCAGCTCCTCCAGAACGGAGGAGGAGGGACCTCGGCCCAAGGAGAAGCTTCTTCGCGCGGAGGCCTCTCGGTTGAAACCATCTGTGATCTGTGCGAGAACAATGCCACTTCGGAGGAGATTCATAATATATCGTTCGGCGTGCTGTGTTCGCGGTTCAAGGAGCTGGGCCGCTCGGAGCGGTGGATACAGTGCAGCTGGCAGCTGGTGCGCGATCTCATCAAGAGCGACGCCTGCGACGCGGAGGAGAGTTCCATCTTGACGGCGGCCACCGACTGGATGAAGAGGAACAACCTCCACTCCAAGGTGCAGATCGAGGACATCCTGTCCAACATCCGCTACCCGCTGCTCAACCGACGGGTGCTCTACCACCTGCAGAAGAACAGCGCGTTCAAGAACTTCCCGTGCGTGCAGGATCAGGTGAACACGGCCATCAAGTACCACTGCTTTAAGGACATTCCGGAGGCTAGGGACGACTTCACTGGGATGCAGTTCCAGAAGCGCTGGGGCCGGCGGACACTGGCGGGGATTCCCACGTCGGCCACTGCAAACTCCCTGGCCTCAGAGACATCAGAGTGTAATCTTGTGCAGACATACATGCTTCCGCAACCGTGACTCAGGGGGTGCTTTGTGTCAGTCAGTGGATCACAGAGAACAGACAGTGAGATAGCTAGGATGGATGGACAGAAGGATAAATGAATAGGATAGATAGATGGATGAATGAATGGATGAATGAATGAATAGATGAACTTATTGATGGATGGATGGATGGATGAATTGAAGGATGGACTGGATGGACAGATGGGGTACAATGGTTTCAGGGTAGAAATTGAGCTAGTATTGATGAGAAGGAACAAGATGATACGGTAGTAGATATCTAAAAACAGATTTCATACTTCTGAGAGGAAATTCTGAGAGGAAACTATTTGTGACAATATTTGTCAATGAAAAGGTGCAATATATATGTAAACAATTTCAAAGAATGCTATAAAGAAATAAAACATTTCAAGAAATTAAATAATGAATATGTTTGCCTATTCTTACATTCATATCTAAACATTAGCAATTTAATTTTCTATCATTTTCTATCTGCTAAATAAAGGAAGCTTTGAAAGCTGACAGCTACATAATAACAATCAATCAATCAATTTTATTGCATGTAAGGCCAATGGCCCATATACAGTAATACATGTATAGTACAGTGTATTTAAATAGCAAGACTGCAGGTAGACAGTACAACTACAAT
>JAVCKZ010042670.1:0-19057 GCA_034780755.1 Lepetodrilus elevatus | reverse complement strand
TCAAGCGCAATTAGTCTCAGATCGAAATTTGTTTGTCCATTATCCAGGTCTATCAACTGTGATATTATGCCTTTAAATGTTTATTTTTTTTTTTCTTTTTTTAAATAATTTTAAATTGTATTTATTTAATTCAACGGGAAGAAGGTTAGAAGCTTGTCTGTGACTTTGTTGCTCGTATGTTGCATGGTTTATTTCAGGTCGAAGATTTATTACGTGAGAAAACAACAGAATATTGGAAGTCTGTGGCTGAGTCTTTAATGCACTATGACAAAATGTCCGAGGGATTCCTAGCTCCATCCCGCTTGAAGAGAATTATAGATGCTTGTGTATTACCCGTCTCTCAAGAGCATTTTGACCAGTAAGTTGTATTTATTTGAGAAAAAAACAAATCATTGATTTGGAAGATAAACTTGGCAGACTTACGGTATTTTATTTTAAGTCTTAAGAAATAAGTATTTTTCCTAGTATCCGTAAGGCTAAATTAAATATTATTATTATTATGATTATGATTATTATTATTATTTGTGATGTATTAATACACTAATAATGATGACAATAATAATAATAATAATAATAAATAAAAAATAATAATGCACAATTTTCTTTTTTTAAATAATAATAATAATAATAATAATAATAATAATAACAATAAGTAACTAACTAATATGATGATGTCTATGTAGCACACACCTCCAGTTCACATATTGGGCATGCTTGTTCAATGCACCTATTAGTGTTCTGCACTGATGTTGTACATACACTGCTGAATGCTTACAGACTACAACTGCCTACAACTATGGTTTATCAACATAATAAATAGCATTGCATGACATCTAACAACCATGTTTGACATCCCTCCAGCATGCTACGTCAGTGTTTGCAACGTGAAGACGGGAAAGTGAGTTACTTCCATTTCTTCGAGAGACTCGGCATCGACGTGCATCCGGGTGATCTGATTGGTCTGAGTACTCAGATCATCGACAGCAATCAGACGGCAGAGCTACAGAGATTGGACCAACAGAGATACAGGTATATACATCGTCCAGGGGCGGGTGTTAGAACGTTGGGTGGGTGGTAGAATGTTGGTCTTCAGGGTCAAAGGTTCCAGGTTCAAATCCCGCCCCGTGAGCCCGGCATCAATGTTCGCAAAATTACATTTCTGACGCGATATTGATAGGATGCGCTGTCTATAGAGTGACAATGCAGTTATGATTCTTGGTCTGTCAGTACCAGCCAGTGTTAACTGGTTTACTGCAACATTCAGTGCTATGGCTGTTGCGGGAATTCTCCTGCCCTAGACTGACAGGCCATGCTATAAGTGAAAGAATATTTTTTTAATGGCTCTCAACCCAATCCAAAAATAAATAATAAATAAATAAATATAAGATGAAGCAGAAAATGCCTTCATGATGCACCTCAAATGTAACATTCTGGATTGACCAATAAATAAAAAATAGTTTTTGCAAATAAAAGATCAAAGTTGTTCATGTTTTGACTGAAGATATCTGGGTTTTTCTGTTGCAGACAAGATCTCATCGATCTGCGCACAGCCAACAGATCTGGGGTAATGTCGGCGGAGGAAGTCATCACCAGAATCCGAGACCGACTCAGTCAGCACCACACAGACGTCTGGAAAGCTTTCCGTACCTTCGACAGAAAAGGACGAGGGAAAATATCCAAGAGAGTTTTCAGAGAGGTACGTCTAATCAACGCTGCCATACTTGTCCATTGTCTTATGTAACAATTGAAATTGAGGCAGGATATTCTAATTTGTGTATTATTACAATCATATGAAATATGGTCTGTTATTGTCAACCTATTAACCAGAAGGGGCAGATGGTAGTACAATGGTAAAATGTTGGGCTTCAGAACCAACGGTCGCATGTTCAAATCCTATCCTCTGCATCAATATTTGCAGAAGTTTACCTTTCTGATGCGATATTGATAGGATGCGCTGTCTGTATCATGGCAATGCAGATATCATCCTTGGTCTGCCAGTACCAGCCGGTGCTCACAGGTTTACTGCAACATACAGCTCTACAGATGTTGCAGGTTTCCTCCTGCCCTAAATTGACAAGCTGTGATATGAGTGAAATAATCTTGAAATTAGCTCTAAACCCCAATTTAAAATAAAATAAATAAATTACATTAGACGCGGTTTGTTATTGAGAACCTATTAACCAGAAACTGCAGATACCATCCTTGCTCTGTTAGTACTAATAGGTGCTCACAGACTTACTGTAACATTCAGCTCTATGGATGTTGTAGGTTTCCTCCTGCCCTAAACTGACAAGCTGTGATATAAGTGAAAGAATCTTGAAAATGACTCTAAACCCCAATTTAAAAATAAATAAATAAACAAATAAAATGTTGCAGGTTTCCTCCTGCCCTAACCTGACAAGCCGTGATATAAGTGAAAGAATCTTGAAAATGACTCTAAACCCCAATTTAAAAATAAATAAATAAATAAAATGTTGCAGGTTTCCTCCTGCCTTAACCTGACAAGCCGTGATATAAGTGAAAGTGACTCTAAACCACAATTAACAAATAATGAAACAAAACAAAACAGGAGAACCAGCTACAGGCTTGCTTTGGTTCTATCTCTCCAGGTCTTGGCTTCGTTCGGTATTCTTCTGACAGACGAGCAGTTCAACGTCCTGGTCTCCAAGCTGGACTTCTACAACGGCTTCATGAAGTACACGGACTTCCTGTCTAGCTTCCACCACCCCCGGGACATCGACATATCCACAGGAAACGATCATCCTAACAACCATCGCGTCAATCCCATCCGCGGAGACGAGTACGGAATGAGCGCCCTGGAAGTGGAATCCAAACTAAGGGGCAAACTCCGAGAAAACTTTGCTGTAAGTCTACGAGTAATTTTAGAATGATCTCCCCTTTTTGTTTTCTGTAAGGACCAAAATTATTAAATTGTATTTCATGGATTTATATACGAGATAAATTCAAATGTTTAAGTTTATATGACAGGAACATTGAAAGCTGTTTAAAATTAATGGGATTTAGTACGGTATGTGCAGACAAATGTAAAGATATTATTTTATAAAGACTATGTGATTGACACTTTCCTGAAGCATGGCTCTGATGAACAGGTTTATATCTCCAGTCAACGCTCGGATGTCTGAATTTGTCCCTCTGCCCTGATGCTCGTGTAGGAATCCTGAAAAGCTCATGAGCTAGAGAAGTAACACTTCACATTTCTTTAAAACTTCTGCTTTCTTCTCTTAGGATCTCAGAGGGGCTTTCTACAAGTTTGATCTCAACCACACGGGTCTCCTAACCAAGGAGAGTTTCCGACGTATGCTGGACGCGTTCATGTTTGTGATGACTGACGAGGAGTATGAGAAGCTGTGCGCAAAGCTAGGCGTCACCAAGAAGAGTAGAATCAGCTACAAGGACTTCCTCCAGCATTTCGAGTTGCGCGACACGGCAGAAGGCCATCGATGGCTGAACTCTGTACACAGGTGAGTTGTAAAGCACAGAAGGTCAAGGTCAACTGTATGTGGCAGGTCAAGGTCAGTTAACATTACACACATTTCAAGGTGGACTGTACATAGAAGGTCAGGGTTAACAACCTAGGTCACGGTCAACTCTGTACACAGAAGGTCAAGGTCAACTCTGTACCCAGAAGGTCAAGGTAAACTGTACCCAGAAGGTCAGGGCCAACTCTGTAAACTGAAGGTCAATGCCAACTCTACACAGAAGGTCAAGGTCAACTCTGTACCAAGAAGGTCTGGGTCATCTCTGTACACAGATGGTCACAGTAAACTCTTCACAGATCAGGGCCAACTCTGTATCAGATCTAATTCATCTCAAACTCCATATTGTAAAAGAGTTGCATTGAAAAATGAGAGTACTAAATGCCATAGGTCACAACCATCACAAATGTCATTCTTACGCTACCAGGTACAACAGCACACTTCCTGTGAAGCCCTTCACTGCAGAGGAGGCACACGAGCTCCTCAAAACCAAAGTGCATCAACAGTGGGCCGACCTAGCTAAGGTAAGTCTCAACTAGGAACACTAGGGCTGTATTCGCAACCCCGTTCTCGAGTTGACACGACACGAGAACGGGGTTTCGAACATCGAAAACCAACAAGTGTTCGCGAACGAGATTTTCACTCCCCACTTGGTGGAGGGTTGCTGGAGGATCGGACGAGAACACACTCGTTACACACTTCAGCGTTCGCAACCGAGAACACGATCAGAATGGGTTCTCGGGTAACTCGAGAACGTGGTTTCGAATACGCTCTAGCATTGTGTTAAAATACACACAAGACCATGCTAGGGGCCGTATTCACCAAATGGTTTAAGTCAGCTCTTGTAAGTGCATGATTAGAGATCGCTACGAGAATGATTATCTTCTCATAGTAGATACTGTAAATCATGAAAGTAATGCGAGCAGAATATTAATGCGAAAAATGCGACCGCCGTATTGTCGCATTTAATTGCTGCGCGTTAAAGGTAATACTTGGAGGAAAATGTGTATGGCGACATGGACGTTCGCATTTTATTGTTGTCGCATTTACATCTAAAATCTAGAGATCGCATTAAATTAGTGACGCATTAATTTCATGATTTACAGTATATTGAAGCTTACTGCCAGTGTACCTTTCCATTTGTTATTGGTAATGTACGTCGTCGGTGTTCATTGGTAACCTAGAGATGGGTTACCAGGAGCAGAGGTCTCCCATTATGAAGCAGCGTAACACTACAGTAGCCGCTATGCCAACTCTAGATATAGATGTACATCGTACACCATTGCTATGGTTGGAGATATGCTTAACTCAAGAGTTATGTCGTTTTAGTCTGGACCATGAATTACAAACAATCATGTTTATTACTTTGCTATACATTAAAGTGACATTATCACTGTAATTTTTGGCAGCTATCTTGTAGAGAAAAAAACCACCATTTACATATCTGTTAATAGATGTAAATGGTGACTTTTTTTTCTCCAAAGATGGCTGCCAAAAATCTATTTGGAGTACGGTAATGATAAATGTATCTTTTGAAGAACACTGTGATTTTTTATAGAAGCATGAGTGAGTGATTATGGAGTTTAATGGAATCTTTCACCCATTTACGACAATATAGAAACATGGATGTATTTTTGAGTAGATTTATAGAATTGTATTCACCAGCCATTCCTCATTGCTACATTGTTGTGCGAGTAAAGATACAGATGTCAGATGTACGAGGAAATGTGATTGCTCACGTTATACATGGATTGTTAGTTTCGCCATGCAGATCTTGGTAAAATAACTTTAATTCTACTGTGTGGAGAACGATAGTGTGCACGTTGATTTATGATAACTCGCTTGTTTTGTGATATTAATATATTACTAAATTTGAGAGGATTTTGTTGACAGTGCAAACAGGGTATTCATCTGGTCAACCATGGGTCAGTATTGTTTGTATTGCTAAAAAAATGTGTTGATCCACATTTCTTGCATTTTTAAGATGAGGCATTATTTTGTAGCGAACATTGACATTTTAGTAGAATTTGCATATAGAATTGTGCATGAAAATTACGTGATTTGCCCATCATTTCATAAACTTGGAAGTATAATTGTTTTTCTTCATGAACATTCATCAAAATGTACTTATACTCAGTAATAAACTGTATATATAGAACTCAAGCATTGGATTTCTCTTGGGGGAAAAGTCCCATCTTTATACACTTCCAAAAGAAACTCAAGATTCTTTGATATTATGTTCACAGCAGTGTTTAGTGTGCACTTTACTAACTTGAGAGTAACTTGCTGGTAAACCTATTACAAATACCAATTTGTTTTGCTTACACAGTGTTGCTATTTAAATAGCACAAAGACCAAAATGAAATTCTACTGCATTATTTGGTAGGAAATGATACGTACTAAATCTTGGACCACTTTTTATCAGTCTAGAATGATCGGGTGGGACTTTTTCAAGTTTTGTAGATAACTGACTAATCAGATTAGTAATCTTTTACAATTTTCTTGATGGGACTTTTGCATAATTCTGAAATGTATTATTTTTAAAGAAATGTGAAGTCGAAAACTCATGGGAGGTGAAGAAAGAAACATTACTAGTATTTTCATCATGGTCTTGCTGTCACTTCTCGTAGGATCTTACCTAGTATATTGCACTTTGGTGTGCGAGGGATGGGGTATGAAATGTTATTTACTAAATTTAGTACTTGTATGTAAAATAAATCAAACAGTGATATGTACAATAGTATATATGTGTATGTGATTAAACTAAATATCCCATTTCTGTCGACTACTGTTTTGTTATTATGTGATCCAGAAAGAACTGGAACAAAATCAACTGTATTTTATAATACCCAGTAGATTTTAGAAAAATAAGAATATTAGTTTACCGCTTCTATAGGTATATTTAACTCTCCATACTGGAGGTATTCAGAGATGCCTTAAAGGGTAGAACCACAGGGAGAGGGTGACCATGGCGCTGCTCCTTTCTAGCTGTTCTGTCTGTACTTTCTGTCCGTGTTGATCCTTTGTAACTGTGCATGTCTCGGACAGAAAGTACAGACATCCAGTGTAACTGCGCATGTCTCTGACAGAAAGTAAAGACAGAAACGCTAGAAAGGAGCAGCCCCCATGGCAAATAGGTCTACAAGATACCTTGCGTCCACACAGACTTTGAATGGAAATTCCTAGGTCGATACTGTAAATCATGAAATTAATGCGAGCAGAATATTAATAACCGCTGTATTGTTGCATTTAAGGTAAGTACAGGGGAAAAACATGTACGGAGACATGACCGTTCGCATTTTATTGCTGTCGCATTTACGTCTAAAATCTAGAGATAGTGACGCATTAATTTTTGTGATTTACAGAATATCAATGGAATTGTTCAGAACTGACCAGTGAAAAGCTGCCTACTATTGTGTATACAGCAGCCCACATCAAAAGATAACAATAAACCACATAAGCTTAGCATTTTAATACAAAATTTCAAAATGTAAATAATGCATTATTTGGACGGAAAGCTGAAAATCTAACACGTGTACACGAACAGCTAAAATGTTATCATGACTACATCTACTTTTGTACATGTTTTTGGCATAAATAAAAACTTGCGTCTCATATAGAGTATATTTTCTGACAAACTGCTGCAATTAAATAAATGCTTATCTGATTGGATCCTGTTATTCACACAGCAAATTCACACGTATACTCCATTATATGGACATGTTAACTTATCTGCTAAAATACTACTTGTAATCGCGTACTCTTTACAAACTTAATATGTAATTACATTGATTTGATATATGTAATTAGCATATAATGTATTAATTTTCCCATACAATTATTTTATTAATACAATAAGTTAATACATAGAATGAGTTCATATCTAGCAGATATCCCTAGATAAATACTACTGTTGGTAATACAAGTAGGCTAAATAACTAGCTTACTGTTGGTAATACAAGTAGGCTAAATAACTAGCTTACTGTTGGTAATACAAGTAGGCAAAATAACTAGCTAAAGTATCACAGTCTGGTGGTAGCCGGAATGTTACGGGTGGTAGCCGGAATGTTACTGGTAGTAGCCAGTATGTCATTGGCGGTAGCTGGAACATGCCGGTGGTAGCCACTAAGTCACTCATGGTATGTCAGTGGTAGGCGGTATGTCACTTGTGGTAGCCGGTATGTCACTGGTGGTAGCTGGTATGTCACTGGTGGTAGCTGGTATGTCACTGGTGGTAGCTGGTATGTCAGTGGTAGCCAATAAGTCACTCATGGTAGCCAGTATGACAGTGGTAGCCGGTATGTCACTGGTGGTAGCCGGTATGTCAGTTGACTGGAGTCAATATGCTCCAGCCTTCATCAGCACCTGTCGCTGTAATCTCTGAAACATAGAAAAACGCCAGCAATAAGTCCTGGGCTCTCCTCACTCGGCTCACGTCTTGTGACGGGCAACCAGAGAAGCCACGGGTATAAAGCTGCCACTAGAATGTAAGACGTCTAACTAGAGAACGTACCAAAATTAATTATAGTAGCCATTACTTAACTTATTATTTTAACAATGAAGAATTTCCGACACATTGGAAGAAGAATGGCATTCGATTCCTCGGGAAGATTTCCAAAATTTGGTACCAAGCTTCCCCACAAAATATTAGCTGGCCCTTAATTTATTTTGTTGAGTATATGTTGTGTATCTGTTGCTATGCATCAATCAATATATCAGAGTTAGAAGATCCCACTCGCCCGGCACCCGTGGCGACCTTCTTTTGTTATGGGCGAGTATCTTTTCATAGAAATTGCTCTTCTTATTTGACTTACTCACATGTTCAAAGTTGCACATTTTTGCACTAACTTCTAACCCTGATATATGCTAGATCTATCGCGGTTCATCTATCAAGATGTATGATGTATAGTGGCATATCTAAAAGCTGTTTATCTGCGAGCTGACCTTGGTGTAGACGCGCGACCTCAGCCTGAACAGCTTGTACTGGGCCTGCTTCTTCCTCTCCGCCTCTCTCAGCACCACCTCCGGCAGTCGGCGATACGTCCTGCAACAAACGGGGGCCACTGGGGTTAGGAGAGATTTCAGAGGGATGTACGTGTGACAGACACCGATTCAGAAAAATATTTAGAATGATCAAAGACAATTCCAATATATTAAATATGTCAATTTCAACATCAAACGATATTTCAGAGGCCTGTTCAGGAGGGCGTGAAATCGCCTTGGAAACGTTCATATTTCATATGTGACGTCATACGGTAACTCGCGTAAACTCGCCTTTCCTAACATGCCTCTGCTTCACTATCTCGAGATGCGTAATCGTCGCACATGAGTGAAATATTCCCACTGCTACGTAAATCAATAATTAATTCTGTAGACGTAAAGGAATAGAATCTCTGCAGACTGTCAGGTATCATTGATGACAGGAGTGGACACTGTGTGGCGGCATCTGCCAGTACACGATGTACCGGTAAACTACAGCCAATACAGGGAGGACGGACACGTGTACTCACTTCTGTGTCAAGTTCTTCTGCTCCTTCCTACTGAACACGCGTTTCCTGGGACAGATCAGATTCTCTGAAAGAAGAAATCAGACTCATGGCTGGAAGATACAAACTGTGATACACTTTGCTGTGGCATTGCTGTGCTGGCCCCCGTTGCACGGCGCTCTTGTAGGGCTACAATAGTTGTAACTGGGCTCCCGCCACAATAGAAAGCGTATCATTTCTCGAATCGTTCATATCCATGGTGACCATAGTGCTCTAGTAAGTGCCCGATCACCATAATATATACGAGAGCAGTACGAGAGTGAGTGCATATGCCATACTATTGGCTCAGTGTAACTCGACCTACCGCTTAACGGATGTGCGTTTGGATTGGCCGCGTGTTTCCGCTTGTCGGTGAATAACATCTCGCGCTCCCGTCGCAGAGTTTCCTGCATGTGGCGATGTTGGGCGGCCAGGGCGATTCGCTTCTGTCGTTCGCGAGACTGCGAGATGAAGTGCTGCATCTTGACGTTGAAAACATCCTGTGTGGAGATAAACAGACAACACAGAAATTACATACCGCCAAACAACTGATACTTTATATGATTTGGAAAATGTATCCCCTATAACATTGCCATTTATTTTTTAACAGTCTACAATAATTGTTATCAATGATTAACGGGTACTACTATATTTATTTTATGCATGGCCTAAGTGGCTTTGTGAAATTGGCCTTATCATGGAAGGAGGTTTTAAACATGTGACTTCCTAACCAAAAGTACAACGGATTTCAACATACCTGTAGACACTCCATCTTCGCAGTAGAATACTCGCCACCTATCAGATTATCTTTAGGCGTGTCAACCTCCTTGTTGTCATCCATCGGTCTGACGACAGGCGGGGCGCAGTTCTCGCCGTCCATGATGTCGCCAGGTTCGGCCGTCTGCCACTGGGCCATCTGACGTGCAGCGTATGCCTCTCTCTCCTTGAGTGGCGCTCGCCACGGACGTGCGTCCTTCACCTCTACGAACCACGCGATGCCTTCTGACAACACAGGTCAGGTCATAGGTCATGTCACAGTAAATGTGGACATTGCAGCAATACATCATCTAGTTAACTCTCTCCCTGCTGAAGACAACTGGAGATGCCCTAATGAGCAGTGCGTTTGCCTAATCCAGCAGGGAGATGGGTAAAGCAGAAATCAAGCAAAATGGTATTTAATTTTAAATTTCTTTAAAAAAAATAATCTTACAAGGTTAACACTCAAAAGTGTTAAAATAAACTCTTCTAAATGATTATTCATTTAAAATAAGCCTACAGCATAATAATTTCCCTTCCCAGTTGACTGAATGTCTTACTTGGCTTGGCTGGCAGCTTGCGTGGCTGCTGTGGCTTGTGACGACGACTGGCCTCCGGAGTGAACTGACTGGAATACGGCGGGGAGCGACTCTGTCTATCCTTTTCCTGAAGAGAGAACGGAGCATCACGATCTTTGACCCGTCCACGGTGACCCGGAGACTGTGACCGTGACTTGTGGTGGCGACTTGTTGGAGAGGGAGATCTGAAATTGACCGAGCGGAGGCTGAATCCTGGCGACGTCTGTATGCCCTCGGAACGTGTCCTCCTGTTCTTATCCTGTTTGCGATGTGGACTTCTTGAATCTGGAGACGGATAGTTGGTGGCAACATCCCGCAGTCTCTCTCGTGACGTGGGCCTGTGTCTTCTGTTACTGTCCACGATCTGAATGTTGACATCGCGATAATCATACAGCGCCTCGTCTTCCTTTCCTGGTTTGCCCTTTGACCTCCGCATATTTTTGTCATCTTTTCTTGTCCGTTCTTTCACTTTCTCATTTACTCTCAACTTCTCTTCCTTCCTGGTGCTGAGAGTCGGGTCTCTCGTCGGCGCACTGATCGTCCAAGCCTGCTGTTTACAAGACTTCGGCTCCATTTGCCGGGAATATTTCGCCAGCTGCATCTCGATACTGCTGTCTTTAGCCGTGGTGCTGTCGTCGGTCAGCGTGTCGCCGCTAACGCCCGAGACTCCGGACACAGTCAGCGTGGACTCTGTGTACTCCTCCGTGGTGTCGGTCGGGACAGACGTGGTAGAGATGCATTCCAGCTGTTCCATCAACGTGGACTCGCTGATCTTCCCTTTCTTCTTTGCCGACAGCAGCTGCTCCAACTTGACCAGCTTCTCCATTCGCTTCAAATCCTTCCTCCTCTCGTGCTCGATCTTGTCCCTCTGTCTCTCGATCTTCCCGCGTAACTTCTCCATATTAGGATCGATCAAACTCCTGGCCTTCTTGTGCCGCCTCTTGTCGAAGCTGACGTCTTCGGGAATGGAATAGAGATTGTCCGTGGAATCCTGAGACTGATCTTTGACGTTCTTCTTACTCGTCGTTCTTGAAGGATCGTTTTTGCCAGAACGATTCTTTCCTTGTGCGACCTCCTCGAAGCTAGCATTGCTTTCCGTCTCACTCCTTCTCTCTATCCTCCTCTTCTCTCTCTCCTCAGACACTCTCTGGTCCTGGTTGTGCCGCTGGCTTTCCTTGTCATGGAAGTACGACGCCAGCAGGTGCCTGGAGGGGTTCCTCAGGAGGTCGGCCAGGGTCTCCATCCGGGACAAGTTCAAGGACGTGTCGCTGTCGGTCGGGTTCAGCTCCTGGAAGCGCTGCCATAGTGCATTGATGTCGGCGGGCACCGATCTATCCACTTCCTGTTCCAGGGTCTCCCGTAGCAACTGCACTGACCGACTGACCGGGGCTCGGTCGATGGCCTTGTTTGTGTCGTCCTCTGAGGAACTGACGTCAGGATGACTGCGTCTGTAACAAATTGAATTTCTTAATCTACTTGATATTTCTTAAAACAACTGATCCATTTTAATCTATATTCCAAACTGTCAACACAATTTGTATTTCTTAATCTACTTGATATTTCTTAAAACAACAACTGGGGCCTGTTGCACGACGGTTGTAAGCTAGAACTACGGTATTGTAAGGTCAATGCTTTCTATTGTGGTGAGAACCCAGTTACAACTATTGTAGCGCTACAAGAGCGTCGTACAACAAGCCCCTGATCCATTATAATCTATACTTTCCAACATAATTTGTATTTCTTAATCTACATTTCCTAACATTGCTGTTCAGTTTTGGATGTTCATTAACATTTCAGGCTATTATTTTTCATAACGATTATTAGTTGTATGTCACATACTATTACAGATTCCTGATGTGAACCACTAGACATTCCCAGGTCACTCTGACAAACAACTACAATGTAACTGACCGTGCGATGCGATTCTGCTCCATTCTCTGTCTGCTGTCCTTGCGATCAGATGACCTCGGTCGGCCATCTTTCCCCATCCTCATCTGACCGTTCTCGTTCTCATCTCGCGGCACACTGCAAACATAGGTATGTGTATCAGCATAGAGTTAAACTGTAGAACAGCATGGACTATGACATCATATACAACCTACAGAACATAATGAATGCTGAACAGCATGTGTATCATAAATTTCGATAATACAATTTTGATCGAACAACTTCCATGGCGAAAGTTCTAGCATAAATTTAACAGTATTCCTGTGTTTTACAGTTAAAGGAGCAGCCAGCAACTGTTACCTCTCTCTCTGTTCCTGTCTCTCGGGACTCCCGCCATTCAGAGCGTCCATAGGGGAGTCCACAACTGTAGAGTGTCGAGGATCCGACGGCCTCTGCGACTCTCGCAGTACGGAGTGGTGTTGTATCGGGGAAGCCTCAGGATCTGGCAATGGTGGCGACTGTTCCCGCTGTTCAAGGAAGTCGCCAGATGGCCTTGACCTCAACCTTCTGGGCATGTTCCTGGGAGAAAGGTCTCGCTGTTCCTCCATCCCCGGACCTGAAGCCGTCCTGGTGTCGACACTTGGTCCCGGCTGCTCGTCCTGTCTAGACTGATAATGGTCCGTGGGCCTTACTATGGACAACACTATTCCACTGTCGAGGTTTTGTCCCGCGAGTGTGTGACTGGGCTGAACGCTCTCCCTTGACAAACTCTCCCTCTTCCTCTCCATCTCGCGGGTGTCCGACTCCTCCAGAACTCTCCGTGCTGCTCTCAGCGTCTCCTCCCGGGCCAACATGGCCTCCTTCGACCTGTACACTGCCGTGTAGTCTGCCGCCCGGCGGTTATCTCCATTTGACCAGTATTCCTCAGTATCCACAGACTTCATCCTACCTTCTGTCGATCTGTCTTCTGTCTGGCCCTGTCTGGCCCCAACGACTTCCAAGTCTCTCTGTCTGTCGTAACCTTCCTGTGGACTTCTCTCCCTTGAGCTAAAACGCTCGCCTTCGATGCCCTGTCTCATGTCCCTCAATGCTGCCTGATCCTCTCGTCGCTGTATCTCGTGCAACTGTGATCCGTTGTCTTCAAGTCGCACGTCCGTCGCTGAGATACCACTGTCTACAAAACGTCGGAGTTCGCTGGAATGCACGTCGCTGTCTCTGGACTTTGAAGCTTCGGGCTCTCTTTGACTTCTCATCTCCCCGTTAGAGCCGCTTCCTTCTCCGTGGACTGCCTGCGTGGACGCGTATCCCGATGTCCATCCATCGCGGAGGTCCATCTGTCCGTCTGAAGTCCGAGCTGCACCAGCACCTGCTCCGCGAACACGGAATTCTTCCTCGTTCTTGTCTGCGGGTGGTCTGTCTTTGTCATCCTGAAATATGAATTATGTTACAAATATTACCTTTGACATCCGTTTTCCTCACATTCATGGTAGTTCACAAGTCTACCTAATTGTACAATTTTTCACTGTTGAAAATTCAAATGACAATAAAAGATTAACATCAATTCCATCGCTATTTACAGTTATCAATATTTTCATAAAAATAAGCGCTGCTTGTCAACGAAGGAATCATTTAGGTAATCCAATTAGTCAAATATTCGTTTTTCACTCTTTATTATCTTGACTTATATCACTCAAATTGAGGTGAGACGTTAGACAAAATATCTAAATCGTAATTGTCACATCTTTGATTTTAAATATATTACAAGAGGACCACTATCTTGAAAGTAAATTATCGTTTACACAGTGGGAATCTTTCAACCCATCTTAAGAAAAGTTTCTGAAACCTGGAGGAAGAATCGTACCGTGACAGATTTCTCCTCTATGGTGGAGAGCGCCAGCTCCAGATGCATGCTCTGAGATTTGCGAGGTATGGGGTCACTGGGGAGGTCAGTGCGGAGGTCAGTGTGGGTCTCGGTGTGGAGGTCGGTGCGGGAACCCAGCACGTGATGGGGGAAGTACGGTGCAATGGCGTCATCAGAACCTGCGCAGTCAATACAACCAGTTTTAGGGAAACGTTTCTCTACATTGCAAAGCGTACACAGAATTATAAATTGTAAAATAAAGAGCAATGTATTGAATTGCAACAGCTAAAAAAGAAACAATGGATCATCAACATTTAAGAGTTCAAATCAAGTGTGATATCAGGGGTGCGTTCAAGATAGAATATATGAATACAATACATGTATCCCTACATGTATTGCTCGTTGAACGGCTTCGTGCGTATTGCTTTTCCTACACAGCGCACGGCCTCCAGACCCATAGTGAAAAGTATTAATACGTATTGCTACGCGTGCTGGCTGACCTTCTGTAGCAATACATAACGATATGTATTCTATGTCGCAGCTGTATATTGTTTGGTGAAGGAGATCCAGCCAAGGGAGACCACTCACCTGTATGCGTGCTCTCCAGCGTGGTGATGCTGTCAGCTACGGAGCCTGTGTCGCTCTCGGTGTAGTACATGTCTCGACTCCCTGCGGGCCTGTAATAGTCATGACATGTAGCTAGCACATACAGTTGAATCCAGAAGAATAACATTAATAAAAGCAATAAACAGAATTTGTAACCAGGTCCTGTGATTATGAAACTTTTTGAGAATGATTTATTGCTCAAGCTCAAATTTTATACAGGGATGTGTGAACAAAACCTTTAGTTGAGAATGAGTTTGTACTCAAAAAGGTTTTGTAATCTCAGGGTCAGGCTTGAACAAATAATAGTAAGATTAAGAAGCATGGTTTTATACCTACAATTCTGTCAGCGTAAACGCACTGAAATGAATGATCAATGTGAACTGACCTGTAAGGTCGCAACTGCTGCTGTCCTGCTCCAAGGTCAAGGTCCCTCATTGTCTGACTGTCCGGACTGCGTCTCTCTGCCAGTCCGCCCTCAACACCCGCAGCCATCCTGTAACGTAGATCAATGTCAACACTTACATCTCGCTTCAATTATGAATTGCGTAATTCAGGCCATCAAACAAGTTATTTTCAAACAACAACAACATACGCCGAAAGGTAAATGTCATCCAGGTATGTCATACTCATAGTGTACAACAGAAACTTTCAAGTTAAGAATCAAACATCAAAATGTTGCTTAACAAGGTATTAATTATACTGAAATTGTTCTAGATAGAAAATGGCCTGTAGAGGTATAAATGACCTTTTGAGAGAGGTCAAGACAGGAAATGGCCTCAAGAGAAGTCAACAGGAAATGACCTCTGAGTATGACCCACCTGGAGGTAGAGGCTTCACGTCTGTCGGTGTTGGACTGAGTAGACTCTGTGCTAGTCGACTGGACCAGGGACTGACTACGCTGGGGGTCGGAGCCTTCAGGAGAGACCCCTTCTGGCTGGCCTCTGTCAAACCAGCAACAGTGTGTACAATGTTATCTAGCATAGCTTTGGACTTTAACAGTCTTACAGATATAGTATGTACCGTATACTGGCCATATAAAAAACTAATCGTCAATCTGGCCCCAAGGTTACGAAATATCTCGGGGCCTGATCTTATCAACAGAGATGACAATATTTTGTACCATCAGATGAGAACTATCAATTGATTATTAACGCAAGACGTTTTATAAATCAAGAAAAAAGAAATTCCATTTGATATTGAAAATGATGAAACATTCTGTGTATAATAAAGATTTGTTCTGCATAATGTATAACTTACCTGTCAGGAATGCCTGTGTTAGAGTTGTTGGTCTGGTTCTGACCAGTCTCGGTCGGTTCCTGACCTGGGGGAGACTGGGTGCTGGTGTACCGGTACATTGGGTAGCAGTCGATGATAGGCCGTAGTGGAGTGCGGAGCTCGATGCTGTGGTTGAACGTCTTGTTGGACATATCATCCAGCTGCTGATACAGGAAGTTCTTGGCACTACAGGAAGCCAGGAACGGGTTAGTGACCTTCTTTGGGGTCGCGTACTCCGTGAAGGAAGACAGGCCAAGGGTTCTGCTTCTGTCCGGAGAACTCAGCCCGGACATCTCCAGCTTCCGCCTGACGTCGGACTCGCTGACGACGAGACTCCTGCTGGAGGTGTTGGGAGAGGAATCGCTGAAGCTGTAATGAGACTGCGGACTGCGAGCCGGACTGCGAGCCAGTCTGTGAAGCATGTCCTTCTCGTCTTCTTGATCTGGATGAGCGTGATGCAAGATGCCAGGCACCTGACCCGACATGGAATGTAAGTAGTTCGACTCCAGCATGGACCGCTGAGCACGGAAGTTTTCGAGGATCTGGTCGACATTCCGCCCAGTCGGGGTGGATGTTTCGCTCCTCTGTTGCTCGTCGTCAGTTCCGACAGCGCGGCCAGCCTCCATCTTAGTGCTGCTGGTCGAGGTGAGGGTCTCCTCACCGTCTGAATTATACAGATGTCTCTTGGCGGCATTCTCCGCAACTTCAGCTCGATTTATCCCTGGACCTCGCCGACCCTCGGACGTGTCCGTGTCCGTGGCATCCGTGTCGTGAGTAGTGAACCGGCCGGGTTGAGCTATGTCTGCCCCATAGTCCCATAGCAGACGGTGGCTCCTGTCCGCGCGGTCGGGAGTGGTGGTGGTGCTGGGAACGATCTCGCTGCCGGTCTCCGACCCCACAGGAGTCCTGTCCAGCCGATCTCTCTCCGCGTCACTCGAGGGAACAGATTCGTTCCCAGAGTCCCCAAAGTCCAGGTTTTTATGTAAACTGTTCTGGATCTCTTGAAGGTCTCGCTGCAGCCTCATGTAGTCCAGACTGGCTGGCCCCTGCTCCGAGTGGCGGGACTCAGGTAGATGTTCCGGCGGAGGTGGAAGGGGCTGGTGAGGAAGAGAAGGATGGCTGCTCGCGGAAGGTGGAGGAGGAGGAGGAGGAGGAAGAGGAGGAGGACTATCATGGGACAACATGTCATCCGAATCCACGTGGCAGTTCCTATTTCTATTATGAAAGGCATATTGGCCAACACTGGCAGTCTCGGCCAGAATACGGTCAACTCTTGAATCCATATCCAGGATCTCCGACTCCAGTTGTTTTTGATTTCTTGACATTTCAGCTCTCGACTCTAACAAGATATCTCCTCCTGGTACAGTGGTTTCAACAGAGCTTCCACTTCTTGCCATGAGGCTGGCAACTTCAATATTACTCCCTGTCGAGCGACTGCTATCTGAGCCGACCGACTTTGTCGACTTCGTAAAGTCTTCACCGTGATATGACTGAGCGGATCTTGATGTCGTCTTAGATAACTCTGTTCCCAGTAGACTAAGGGAATGTCTTTTATCTTCATCTGTACAGCTACTTGACGCCAGAGGGAAGGAGCTCCTCCCTTCGTACGACGGCTTCAGATTTAAATTTGATAAAGTCTTGTCTAAAATCATCTCGGATCTTCTCTTCAAGTCAAAGGTGCTTGGGATATTGTTCAGTCTTAGAAGCACTTCATCTCTGGCCGACGTGGTATTCTCAGACCTCGTGCTTCCTATGGACTGCCCAGATGATCGGGTAACATCCGACGTCCTCTCTGTAGTGTGAGATGTCGACGCACTGAAAGCAGAACCTCTACAGCTTTCCTTGTCCAACTCCTTGTACCCAGAGTCATCTCCCCTCTCACCAACATTCCTGGAAAACTTTGAACCGTCAGATGACAATCCGGGCCTTGTGTTCATCAGATCTAGATGGCGTTCATGATCTCTCCCAAGAAAACTGCCCCTGGAGTAGTTAACACTCGACACAGACGATCTATCTGTCGGGATTTCTCTAAAACTGGCAGTATTTTCCGCAGACACCTCCTGGATCATGGACAACCCATGAACAGGTTTAGCTGAGCCGCTGCTGTGGGTCAGAACAGTGCTGGACAAAGGAGGAGAGAACGACGTCACAGAGTTAGTAGAGTAGTCCCCCTTGCCCCGATCTCCCGGCGGACTGTTGGTGTCGGACTCGGTAACGCACCAGTCGCTGTCGGACATGCTGACGATGGTCTCGGTGTACTTCCCTTCCAAGGACTTGTGCATGACCTTCTGGTCGTCGGAGGAGAGGTCGCTGTCACCGGGCTGCAGTGGGTACAGCGTGTGACCGGAGATGAAGTCCTTGGAGACCTCGGAGATGGCAGTGTTGAGGAACTCCTCGCAGACACTGCTGTCGTCCTCCGTCGCCGTCTGTTCCGTGTCCTCTGCGCCCGCTTTGTGCCTCTCCAAGGGGAGCTCACTCATGCTGGGTCCTACAATACAGGAAGTCAGTGGGTCACGAAAATTTCAAGTTCATGTCAATGATTTGATTTATAGAAGATATTACACGATGTTCTATTTAATATCAACTTTATGTCCCGTGTGAAATATTTTTATTGCATTATCTTCAGCGAGTGCAAATAAAGGTATTTCACGAGGGACACTAGTGCTTTACAAACACAATACGAGTATATACCATCTGAGGTTTCGGTGGTTGACCTCCAGGGGTCATCAGTGGACGTTCCCTCCTGCTGGTCAGATGATGACGACAGTTGAGTTGAGTCCCCTTCTTGACTGTCGTCTGCCACCAGGTTCTCAAACTGCCAGATAAAACATGGTGGTTAACTTACAACTTGGATAGCATTCTACGTTCTACTTGTCATCCTGTGAATACTAAGTTATGGTCTGATGGTATATGAAATTAGCACGATCCTTATTTCAAGTGTGGGTATCTAAAAACACTACCGTCTTTACCCATCTATAATACGCCCCCGTCAATAATACGCACCCCTTTCTCAAGGGGAAAAAATCTGGAAAACACGAACTACTCATGAATTGTACGCACCCGTTTTTTTCA